>RCUC01156907.1:0-24332 GCA_003697995.1 Taxidea taxus jeffersonii | reverse complement strand
CCCCCCCCCATTTAATTAAACAGCTGTTCAGTGAGCAGCTCTATGAGCAGGACTCTTTGCAGGTGCTGGGGTGAGTAAAAGCACGACTGTCTTGAAATGCCATCGTGCTTCAAGTCAGCTTTCAGTTTAAATAGGGAATGCAAACATAGGAGAAATTAAATTGTACTACTTTGAATAGTGCAGGACCAAGAGAAGTGGTAAACTCTGCGTGATAAGTAGAGACAGTCACTACCCAAGTATCCAGAGGATGACCTGGGCTCTGTGCACGCCGAAGAAGGACAGATGGAAGAAGGAATCGGTGCCAGAACTGGAGGCTGGTGGAACTAAATGATGGGAATCCTATCTGCCTCCCCATCCTTCCCCTTAATACAGCACATGCTTAAGCAGTCACCATTCTCTTACATTCTCCTTCCAGATGTCACCAACCCAATCCCCAGCCTGCTCCTAGGCACAGCCCTGGGAAAGGAAGCCACATGTGGGACCCCACACAGCCACATACTTATGAGCTCTCAGCATACTCCTACTCGTTGATCAAAGAGAGTGGATGTTCCCTAAGATGTTATAATACTGTGTGATTATCCTCTTTTTTACCAAAGGAAAGAAAACTTTAGCTCTTTTAATGGGGAGGACCCCTTATACCAGCAAAGCCCTTCTTCAGTGAAGTTCTTCAATATTACCTTGGAAATTCAGCTCTTTAACTTCCTGAAAAGTGGTATAGAAAACATTTAAGTCTATATGTGTATGTCCATGTGTATATGTATGTGTATGTATTTATGTGTGGGTGTGTGCATGTATATATTTGTGTGTGTATTTGACAATCAGAGCCCTCCTGATTAACCTTAATTATAGACCTAAATTGAATATCTACTATATGTCAGGCCTTATGTTAGAAACACTAAATAAATCAGACATTCCCTCTTCTCCTGGGATTTATAATCAAGAAGAACAAGAGGCCAGAGCATTAGATAATTAAAATGCAATGGAGAAAAAGAAGGAAAAAGGATGAGAGAAACTGCAATGAGTGAATCTGGGGCCCTAAGAATTTATTTTGGATATATGTCAGAATAGAGGTCAATGTCAAGCACTTGTAAGAGTTCTAAAAATCTCAAATTAAAAACTGTTGTTTGATTTGACTATGTCCACTTATCTTACTGAATTAGCTATTTTCCTGTCAGTTTTTCCCACCAAATTATAACTGTTGGCTAAAGATCAGTTATTTGTATCGGCTGATCAGGAAAAATCCTGTGACAATTCACATACCTGGTAATAGTTATACCTAGAAATTGTTCGTTGAAACATCAAAAAGAAATTTGGAGCTGTTGAGATTTTATCTCATGGGATTGTAGGCCTAATATATTTTTCTATACATGTTCACATAAAATTCCACAACAAATACACTGTACCCTTTAATAAGGTACATTGTGTATTACTTTGATGTTCAAAATAAGCATATCACGTGTTGGCATATTAAAGAAATGAAGTGTATGTGTTCTTTTTTTCCCAATCTGTAGTCTAATCATATCATAAAACTCAGGGAGTTTTTAAAAATACACATACACTTTGTCTCTTCAAATACTTCCTTTAGGAGAGGCACATTAGAATTTTGGTGGGAGGTAGAGAGGCACTATAGTTATTTTTAACACCGTACTCGCCCATCAAGAAAAACTAGTTTCAGATAGGCATGAAACAGGGGTGCCTGGTTGGCTCAGTTGGATAAGATCTGCCTTAGGGTCAGGTCTTGATCCCAGGGTCCTCCCAGCAGAAAGCTTGCTTCTACCTCCGCCTGCTCCACTTGTGCTCTCTCTCTCTCAAGTAAATAAACAAAATCTTAAAAAAAAATAAGGCATGAAATTCACATAATAGTTACGTTAGTTTTCCCATCCAGGAAATCAAAAAAGAAAGGATCATTTGGATATTTCTCTAAAGATTAAGCATTTCTCCAGTGTTCAACTTATCTGTGTTACCTTTTATTTATTTTTTTATTTAAATTTTAGTTATTGAGCATACAGTGCACTATTGGTTTCAGTATTACCTTTTAATGGTTATTCATCTCCATTGTTCATCCATCCATCGGTCCATTCAAATATTTACTGAGTGGTACTATGTATCAGATGCTCCTCTGAGCTTAAAAATAGAAAGACAGAACTACACGCCTTCTTGAAGGTTAGATTTTAATGCGGCATTTCAGAAAATTATTTTAAAAAGTAAAATATATAATATATTCGATGCTGCTAAGTACTAAAAAGAAAGATGAGGGGAATGAAGTGGGGGGATGAGATGAGGAGCTTTGCAGAGCAATCAGAGCCATCAATGAAAGCTTCCCAGAGAGGATGACACTTGAATGAAGATCTGAGGTGGCTGAGGACAAGCCATGCACAGATCTGGCTATGAGCAGATGGGGGGAGGGGGAGTTGAACAAGGAGTGGGGGTCGAGGGAGGTGAGGCATAGAGGCAAGCGGGGAGTTCAGGCCAGCATGACAGTGTGAGGCTGCTGTGATGACTCTGGCCTGTCATCAGAGTGTGATGGGAAGCCATTGGACCAGCATGTTAGTGGGATCACTCTGACTTCTATGTTGAGAACTAAGGAAGGGAAAAGAGCAGCACCAGAGGGACGGGGTAGACACCAGTTGTGATCATTCAGATGGGAAACAATCAGGGCCAAGTCTAAGGTGGTAGCAGCAGAGGTGTCAAGAATGGATTTGGAGTCTATTTTATCCAGATATTCTACTTCTGGGTATTTACCCAGAAGAACTGAAAGCAAGGACTCAGACAAAGAAGCGTATACCCATGCTCATGGTGGCATTATTCACTGTAGGCAGAAGGTGAAGCAACACGTTTTTCTTGGTGGATGAATGGGAAAACAAAATGTTGTATACATGCACAAATGGAATAATATGCAGCCTTGAAAAGGAAGGACAGGCTCCAACATGGATGAAACTAAGGATGAAACAAGCCAATCACAAGAGGACAAATACTGTGTGGATCCACTCTCAGGAGCAGATTCAGAGACAGGAAATAGAATGGTGGTTGCCAGGAGCTGGCGCAGAGGGGAAGGGGCATTGCTGTGTGATGGGTGCAGAGTTCTGTCTTACAAAATGAGAAGAGTCCCATGGGAGGAGGGTGGCAAGGGCAGCACAGCAATGTGTGGATGCACTTCATGGCACTGAACTATACACCTCAACACGGTCAAGTTGGCACATTTACGTTATGTGTATTTACCACAATCAAAACAATTTGCATTTTGTTTGTTTGTTTATTTATTTATTTATTTGACAGAGAGAGAGAGAGAGAGAGAGAGAGAGAGATCACAAGCAGGCAGAGAGGTAGGCAGAGAGAGAGAGGGGGAGGCAGGCTCCCTGCTGAGCAGAGAGCCCTATATGGGGCTTGATCCCAGGACCCCGAGATCATGACCTGAGCTAAAGGTAGAGGCTTAACCCAGTAAGCCCCCCAGGCACCCCAAAAACAATTTATGTTTTTTAAATGTAAAACTAGAAGTTAGATGTATTTTGAGGACAGAGCCAGTTCTGTAGGAAAGCTGCATGCCGCTGGATAGGGTGGAGAGAAGCCTGGAGGCTGGGTCTACACATTTGAGTCTGAGCAGCCTGGAAAGCAGAGCACTGTGGGAGGAATGGTTCTGAATGGAAAGCAAAAAGCTTGGTTTTACACACACAGATATTTTAGTTAAAATTCTTCTTGCTCTTCTTCTTTGGGGGTGGGGGGAGTTGGGGCTAGTCTAACCTCATTCTTGGCATCTTATGCTTTTTGAGCTACCCATCACAGTGGTCTGCAGATCCTCACATTGTCTCAGCCTCCCCCTGGGAGTGTATACAGTCAATTCTCTTTAGTCACACTACTTATTCTATAAATTCCTCCACCCCAATACTGATGGAGCCCCTACTGAACCACCGCTCCCAGGGGAAATAAGTACATTTGTCTGTACACACATCTCACATAGATTATAATCTTCTCAACAAACCACTCATACAAGCAGACTCTATTTTCTTTATATCATGAAGGTGTTAAGGGACTTGCTTATGGTCGTCCCACTAACAGTTGTTGGAGCTGGGATTCAGACTCATCAGCTGGCCCTAAAACTGGATTTGTTGGACTACACTGGCTGGTCCCTGTCATCTCTATTCTCTGGTCACCTCAGCGGGACAGCTGAAACAAGAAGGCAGTGTCATCTGTTCAGCCTCTTTGGGGAACATGCATGTGGGCTTCTCTGTACATGTCTGTGAGTGACCACAGATCATTGCCAGTATTGATTCGGGGGTTATAAATAAGTTTTAGTGAGTAAGTGATTTTGTAAATATGGATCCATAAATGATATTGCATATCATGTCATATTTATTGTATCATATATCATTATGCGGATATATGGATAACAGAAGATAGATAGATAGATAGATACATAGATAGATAGATATTCTATTTAGATACATTCAAGTCTACTGGGAAGTCAGTTTGAGCAACCCGAAAGGAATTTCTACTCTCACTAGAGCCACTGCCTGCTCAGTATTTTTAAGGACTCTAGAGAATAAACAGCATTGTTTACAGAGGCTGTTAGTAAAAGAAAAAAACCAAGCCTTCAGATAGATCCTCGAGTGCACTCTTTAACAATAAAAAAGATGCAATTACACGGCTTCCAATATACCCTTCTGCATTTTCCTTTTTATCTAATTTATGAACTTAGCTAATTACCTATTCAATAGCCTCCATCACTCAATTTAGGAACAAAGCAGGGAAAATACATTGAGATCCACTGTGTCAACAGCTTTCTAAGAAGCAGTTCATGTAATGTCAAATCTTCCATGTTTTCAAAAAAAAATTTTTAAATGAAGAATAGAGATAATTTTCAGTTCAACTCTGTGCCAAGCAAATATATAGGATGATTGTATATAAGGAAGCATTTGACCTGTCAAAAAAGATGTGTATAAATAGCATCTGTAGAGAAGGCAGCTTGCCAGAATAATTTGAATACGCCTCAGAATTCTAAAAAAAGAGAATTCTTTCAGAATATTAAATTATTATGACTCTCCCTTTCATGAGTTAGGGTTGTATTTTTCTCCAAGGGAAAGGATCGTCATTATTAAAAATAACGATTGTAGTTTACATTTATTGAGCTGTTGTGTTGTTATTCACCTATATTAGCTTTTTTGCTTTTCATATAAACTCTCTAAGGTAGGTACAATTATTAACTCCAACTTACAGATGAGGGAATGGAGACATTTGATGTTTAAATAACAACTATAGATTCAAAGAGGAAAAGTACAGTTTCCAGCCTCCTGAAAATGATCGATGGGTCCATCATTCCTCCATGTCATTTGTTTCCCATATTCCTAAGAATATATTTGAGAACTACTGAGTCAGTCTTTCCTAGATTTTCCACACTGTTTTCTTTTTCTAAAATCATGTTTCTTCACCCTGTAAGTTGTGCATTTTGCTATCATCTGTGACATTTTGACTTAAAGAAGATCAGGCATGTTTCTATAAACAGTAAGGCCACTGGACAATGGTATTAAATAGGGAGCTCTCCTGCCATGTGTCCCAAAGAGAAGTCACTTCCTCAGGTCACAGTGGGGCCACATGTGTCAGGGTATCTGCTAGGGAAAAGCAGAACAGGCAGCTTTGGGGCTTGTGATTTCAAGGCCACTGACTTCATAAAAGCTGTCTTCTACCCATCTGGCCAAACAAGAAACTCCACATTTAAAGTTATTTCTTCACATGTTGAAGAAGACTTTTTAGTTTCAAACATCGCTATTAAAGGGCCAGTCCTGCAAGGATGCAGCATAGAGCCAAGATTTAACACAGAGATTGTCTGCCCAACATAACACAGGTTGTCTGCTTGAGATAACACAGGTTGTCTGCTCTCCTGGCCATCGGAGCAAGGATACAAGCAGCCAGGATTAACTAACAAAAGAACTAGAAGGACACCAAAGATTATATTCATGTGCCTAATGCCTGGATTGTGTGTGAATAATACAGAGGAAAAGAGCACAATCTCATTCACAAAGTGATTCAAAGGAGATACAGAAAATTAGGATACTTTTGCAGTTCCTGCTTCACCTTTGAGTCCTTCTGGGGCTAGATGTCTTAGAGATGGCCACCAAAGCTTCTCCTGCTTCCTGGGGCCTTTTGATTGACCAGGGAGCTGGTAGAGCTCCAGAGCAAGTGTTGCTTACAACGCATTTGGATTTCCAGCAGATGTCTGAAAGAGCTAACAATCACTGTATCCTCAGCTGATGCACCTAAAATGTCAATACCATGATTGTTTGACAGCTGTGGCCCTAATAGCACTGACAATTCTTCAGGGAAATCACAGCAGCCTGTGATCCTGAGCCCTTGGAAAGAAATGAGAGATGGTGTGAAGAGGCACCCCTGCAGGACAGAGGAGAAGGGAAGATCTGCATCTGCACTTTCCTACATACCTTATGGGTTACAAATGACTATTTGAGCCTTCATTTAACCCGTTGTTTAATTTGATGCCATAGATTATAACTTCATGTTAGGAGTATAGGCTAGTTTAGGTATAATGTAATCAGCAATTGTGTTGTAGGAAAAAATAAATTTTATGAAAACACTTCATGTAAAAAAAAAAAATGGCCCAGATAAGTTATTAGTTGTTTATATCCACAGAGATCAGTGGATGTGGGACTCCAAGGAAAAAGCACATTTCATGTTCTGTGAATTTCCATTTGTAGTACATCAACATCCAGACCAGGAAGAAGGTATTTTTAAAAATCACTTGAATGCAATTCAAATAATAGATTGCTTCAGAGTAGGTTTATTTTTGTTTATTTAATTCAGCTCACACACACAAAAAAAAATCAGCTCACAGAAATTAAAAAAAAAACAGTTTAATCCTTTGGGTATTATCATAATAGTACTGATAACCTCTAAGGCTAAGATCAAGGTTATATGGGGTCTGATATGCTCAAAGCATGAAAATGTATCATCTATCCTTGGCCATGTAGAAAATGTCTAAACCTTTTTCTACTAAAGCAGCTTTTTAATATTTAGAATAAACTACTCTGTCCCTTCTGAGTCTTCCCAGTAGGGTGACAATTTTCCAGTCCTTTCTTGGGTCAGGCATCCAACATGGCTGAAATTGTCTTTTAATTACTGAGAATAAATTCGTTCCATAGCTTTAGGTTTTGTTTGTTTGGAAATAGCTTTTGAAGATGCAAAGCCATTTGTGTCCTGATTCCATTTTCAAGGCTTTGCATATATACTATTTAAGCTGAGAAAGAGTTGTTTTAAAAAATATGTGTTCTTTGTTTAATTGACTGTTTGGTACCCTGCAGGCTAGGCCCATGGGCAATGGGATGAATTCAGAAGGCTAAGCATTTAAGTATCCTGTACACAGTAATTACTGTAGGAGAGAGGAACACAGGCTCTCCTTTAACCAGGACTGCATCAAACCCTGATCTTAGTGAAGTCTCCTTGGCTTAAACTCACAAGGGAGAGATATTCCATAGTGCGAGTCTAGTGTTGGACAAACAGGCATTCCTCATGTTATCCTTGTGAGGGGTAGCATGACAGAATGCAGTGGTTGTTCAACTCTGCTCTACAGAGCCCACACAGTCCCTTACTTGGGATACCCTAAGTGCTACCATAAGTGCTATGCTTGGACTGTGGTGTGAAACTGACTGGTGTTTGAGCCCCCTAATTCCCATTTTGACTAGAGCAGCTGTGCTTTGTCTATTTTACATAATAAGTTTCAAATTAAGTTGTGTGTGTGTGTGTGTGTGTGTGTCTGTGTGTGCATGTCTGTGTTTTTTAGAAGCAGGATTCTTCTACTTTCCTTCTCTCACCTCCATTTTTCTAATAAAAGCTCTAATGTAGTTATTAAGGTCACTAGCTTTGAAGTCAGAAATTGATGGATTCACATCTAGCTTTTCCACTTCTTAATTATACGATCTTAATGTCTTCAAACTATGGTTTTCTCATCTGTAAATTGGGCTAAAAATGTTCACAAGGCAACAACCTTATTATTAAATTATTACTACTAAATCATTAAATATGATCATGTTTAATGATTCCTACATTTTTAAAATATGATAATAGTGACTTCTTCACTTTTCTAGAAAAGCTTTCTTCACTCTGCTTTCTCAATACCACCTCTGTAAGTTAGGATTTGATCAGAAGAGTACAAGCACCATGATTGGTATAGAGTAAGGAACTCATTGTAAGAATCAGACTTTATGTAATTATGGCAAGTGGTGAGGCAGTCAACGTAAAGCCATTTTTTCTGCATCTAGTGTTGGACCTGAAGTCAGCAGGGCCAGCTGCCAGGAAGGAAAAATGGTTGTGAGATAGGGAAGGGCAAAGACAAACTACTCAGGAGGGAAAACTGGAACTAAAGATCATGTCTGAACGTTGGTGCTCCAGCTTCAAGGTTATATGCATAACCTTGCACCAGCTTCCCACACCCACATCTGGATTCAGTGACACCAAAAGTGCAGATCCAATGGGAGCCCGAGATATCCGTGGACCTGGTTCCTACCCTGTGTATCAGGGTGAGATATCAAGTCATCAGTGCTCTGACATCAAGAATTTCTGATTCTAGTTCCATCCATGTCGTAGCAAATGGTAAGATTTCATTTCTTTTGATGGCTGCATAGTATTCCATTGTATATATATACCACCTCTTCTTTATCCATTCATCTGTTGATGGACATCTAGGTTCTTTCCATAACTTGGCTATCGTGGACATTGCTGCTATAAACATTCGGGTACACGTGCCCCTTCGGATCACTACGTTTGTATCTTTAGGGTAAATACCCAGTAGTGCAATTGCTGGGTCATAAGGTAGCTCTGTTTTCAATTTTTTGAGGAACCTCCATGCTGTTTTCCAGAGTGGTTGCACCAGCTTGCATTCCCACCAACAATGTAGGAGGGTTCCCCTTTCTCCACATCCTCGCCAGTATCTGTCATTTCCTGACTTGTTCATTTTAGCCATTCTGACTGGTGTGAGGTGGTATCGCATTGTGGTTTTGATTTGTATTTCCCTGATGCCCAGTGATGTGGAGCACTTTTTCATGTGTCTGTTGACCATCTGGATGTCTTCTTTGCAGAAATGTCTGTTCATGTCCTCTGCCCATTTCTCTACGACATGGATGGAACTAGAGGGTATTACGCTTAGCGAAATAAGTCAATCGGAGAAAGACAACTATTGTATGATCTCCCTGATATGAGGAAGTGGAGATGCAACAGGGATGGGGGCTAAGGGGGTAGGAAAAGAATAAATGAAACAAGATGGGATTGGGAGGAAGACAAACCAAAAGAGACTCTTAATGTCTTAAAACAAACTGAGGGGGGTGGGAGGGAGGGGAGTTGGGAGAGGGTGGTGGGGTTACATTATATGTTTAAATAAAAAAAATAAATTTAATAAAAAAAATAATTAAAAAGAAGAAGTTCTGATTCTATATTCTCTTCCCTCTACCTATATCATCTCCATAGATGATCTAACCATTAACTACTTTTAACTACTACCTACATTTTAACTACTACATTTTAACTACATTGTAACTACCTACATTTTGATGACTTCCTGATTTACCAAAATATTCCTTGGCCTGAATTTTCTATGATTTGTGTTAATGTGCTGGAGCTGGAATGACACAGACATCAAAAGCATACCACTAGCCCTCTACCCCTCATCAATGACAGACTTGGCTAATAGATGATGGTGATCTTCCTTTATCTGGAAGGAGTTCTCGTAATCTTTTCATAGCACTCTGGCAACCACTACCAACCAATCAGAATCGATACATGAGCTACATTATATTTTCTATCCCCAGAGGAATAGTAGAATTCATTGAGATGGAGCTTAATGGGGATAAGCAGGAACATCTAAATGATCAAACATAAAATTCAAAGAAATGAAAATTAGGCTTAGCAGAATCCTGTGTGGAAAAGACTTAGCAGAAACCTGTGTGGAAATGACAATGGGTCATTGTTGCCATTCACACACACACACACACACACACACACACACACACACACATACTCTCTCTCTCTCTCTCTCTCTCTTTCTCTCTCAAAGCTTTAAAAGTATTGTTAGAATTAATGGTGTGAAAGGGCAATGAACATTCTGCTATATGTTGTATAGTGATGAAACCACACTAGAGACTTGGTCTTCAATTTGAAGGTTATAGCTTAAATATGCCATAAACAAACAAGAAATGCCATTCAGAGGGTAATGACAGAGATCATGTTGGAAACTTGAAACTATGTTATAATGAAGGATATTATTGATGTGCCAATAGAATTTCAACCTGGTATGCAGAACCTTAGGGGACATGATAATTTCCCTCAAGAATCTGATGTATTTGAAGAGATGGTAATAAAGTTGTGCACAAAGCAGAAATGAGGCCAGTGGCTGAAGTCAGCCATATTTAAAAAAGAACACCTCCAAGTGCAAGTCGAAATGAACAATTCTGCTTATAAAAAACTTCTTGTGTCCATACCATGGGGATTTGGACCATACCAATGGTTTCTCCAAAACTTTCACCTTGGGGAACTTTAGAAAATGTAGATTTCTAGGTTCTACTCTGGATTTATTGAATCACAGTCACCTGGAATTTGTTAACAGCTTGCACTTGATCCTCTAGTGGTCAGTGTGAAGACCCCCTGGACTAGATAAGCCCTAAAGAGCCTTTTGTATTTCTGTGACTTCATTCCCAGTCACCTGTCACAGGAAGCAGAATGCGAAACAGTTAGGAGCTTGACTCCTGAGTAGAATGCATGGGTTCAAAATCCAGCCATGTCTCCAGCCAGCTCTGTGATTTTGAGTAAGTCTCTGTACCTCAATTTCTTCATCTGTTAAATCAGGATAATGGTAGTGTCTTCTCATAGGGTGTCGCAAAGAGTAACTAGGTAAAGTGAGCACGATGGTGCTTATGTACCACATACGTAATGTAAGTATTAGCTGCTATTTTTTATGCTAGAAGATGACAAATCCATTTAGAGGACCATTTGATTAATGAATGTGTAAGGAGTAGAGGAGAAAGAAATAATTCAAGGCCAAATGCCTTTTTTTTTTACTTTTATATAATTAATCATCTTTCAAAATGGTACCAGCACTGTAATACAGAACATATGGAAATATGGAAATATTTCTTAGCATCCTATAAGGTTATCAAAGCATAAATAGGAAAATGAAATTTACTTTCTAGTAATGTGAAACAATAGAATTTGTAGGGTGTAAATGAGGAGGAACAGAAGCTGGCAATACTTGAGTCTCTAGTTTGCTGAGGTTTTTGGTTAGAACCATAACCATTAACTTTTCTTAATAAAATGAAATGTGAGGATCTTGGGTATACAATCTGATGAATTTGGGTAAATGAATATACCCTGTAACTACCATCCCAACTAAGTACTTGGCTCTGGAAAATTGTCTTGTGCCCCCTTCCAGGCAATCCACTCCCTAAAGACAACACTGTTCTGAATTCTGTTATTAGAGTATAGCTTTGCTGTTATTGAGCTTTGTGTGAGTAAAATCATACAGTATGTGCTTCTTTGTATCTGAATTCCTTACCTACAGGTTATATTTCAGAGACTCATTGATGTTGTTGCATAAGTTAGGTTTTTTCTTCTATTTTGGTTTTTTTTGTTGTTTTTGTTTTGGTTCTTGGGTATTATTCCATTGTATGAGTATATCATAATTTGCTTATCAATCTGTGTTGATGAGCATTTAGATTGTTTTGAGATTTTGGCTATTAGACATAAAGCTGCTATAAACATTCTTGTACAAGTCTTCTTTTACATGTTAAGCATAAATAGTCTAGGGATAGAGTTTCTGAGTCTTAGGGTAAATATCCGATTCACTTTATAAGAAACTGAAAGTTTTACCATTTTTGCAGTCTCCTCCAGAAGGTATGAGAATTCCAGTTGTTCCACATGGGCATTTACATTTGGTATTGTTTTATTTGATGTTAGCATTGATGGTGGGCATGAGATAGAATTTAGATGTTCTTTTGATTTTTATTTCCCTGGTGACAAATAATGCTAAGCACCTTTTCATATGCTTATTGATCATTTTTATGCCTTCTTTTATGACTAATATGATCAAATATTTTGTCCTTTGAAAGATTGGGTTGTATATTTCTATTATTGGCATGTATATAAGAGTTAATTACATGTTCTGGACACAAGTGCTGTATCAGATGTAAGTATTCCAATTTTTTTTTTCCCCTCTAGGATGTGGCTTACCTTTTTGTTTTCTTTGTGGTGTCTTTATAAGCAGAAGCTTTCATTTTTTGTAAGATCCAGTTTATCATTTTTTTAATGTTCAGTGTGTTTTGTTCCCTAGGAAATCTGTGCCTATGCAAGTTCATGAAGCTTTTTTTTTTCCTAGAAGCTTTATAGTTTTAGCTTTGGCATTGAAATCTATAATTAATCTTAATTTTAATGTGTGCTGTGAGGCAGAGATTGATGCTCATCTTTTTGTTTCAGACATTTATCTGGTTGTTCTAGCACTATTTGTTGAAAAAGCCTTCTTTCCCCCATTGAATTGCCTTGACACCTTTATTGAAAATCAATGAAAGTAGTCAAAAGGTACAAATTTCTAGTTCTAAAATAAATAACTACTAGGGATGTAATGTACAACATGATGACTATAGTTAGCACAGCTACCTGGTATATTTGAAAGTGGTTAAAAAGGTAGATCCTGAAAGTTCTCATAATAAGAAAAATCCATTTTTTCTTTAATTTTTTTTAATCTATTGAGATGATGGGTGTTAACTAACCTTATTTAGGTGATCATTTCACAATATATATATGTCAAGTCATTACGGGGTGCATCTTAAACTTCTATAGGGATATATGTCAATAATATTTCAATAAAACTGGAAAAATATCAATTGACGTTTTGTGTGCACATCTAGTTCTAGGTCTAGACTCTGTGTTCTGTTCCATTGATACAATTTATTCATCCTGATGCTAATGCAACACTGTTATGATTGCACCAACTTTTGTAGTGAATCTTGAAATCCTCAAGTGTGAGTCCTCAGAATTTTCTTTTTTCAAATTGTTTTGTCCATTTTAGGTACTTATATTTCCACACAAATTTTAGAATCCACTTGTCTGTTTCTATAAAGAGCCTGTTGAAATTCTGATCAAGTTTGCATGGAATCTATAGGAGAACTGATATCTTAAAGTAATGATTCTTTTGGTTCATGAATATGGTGTATTCTGTCCCTATTTAGGTAGCTCTTAATTTCTCTCAACAACGTTTTGTAGCTCAGTCTTGTACAGCTTTTGCTAAATTTATTCCTTTTATTCTTAAATGTTTTAAAATATTTTGATACTATTATAATGATATTTTTCATTTTTATTTTCCAGTTTGAAGCCATTTTAATAATACTTTTTTTTGTTGTTGTTGTTACTGGCTTTGTGTACAGTTACCTTTCTAAACTCACTTATTCTAGCAGTTATTTTGTAGGTCTCTTAGGATCTTTATTTAAACCATAATCTTCTTTTTTTAAAGATTTTTATTTATTTATTTATTTGTTAGAGAGAGAGAGAGAGAGAGAGCAAGCACAGGCAGACAGAGAGGCAGGCAGAGGCAGAGGGAGAAGCAGGCTCCCTGCCGAGCAAGGAGTACGATGTGGGATTTGATTCCAGGACTCTGGGATCATGACCTGAGCCGAAGGCAGCAGCTTAACCAACTGAGCCACCCAGGCGTCCCTAAACCATAATCTTCTATGAGTAAAGGCAGTTTCACTTCTTCATTTCCAAATCTGCAGGCCTTTCATTCTTTCTTTCTTTCTTTTTTTTTTTTTTTACTGCACTGCCTCAAATCTCTGGTGCAACATTGTATACAAATGGCAAGAGTGACATTCTTGGCTTTATTCTGATTTTAGGAAACTGTTCAATATTTCACCATTTAATATGTTAGCTGTAGGTTTTTGATAGATGCTCTTTATTAAATTAAGAAATTTTTTTCTACTATGCTGAGAATTTTGATCATTAGTGGATATCAACATTTGTCAAATGCTCTTTTCTGCATCAATAGGACTATATTATCTTCTCATTTGTGTGTTAATGTAGTGAATTATATTACTTGAGTTTTAAATGTCATACTACTCTTAACTTCCTGGAATAAACAAACTTGGTTATGATGGAACTGATTTGTGCACATATATACACACACATCTATATCTATTATATGTTTCTAATTTTTAAAGGATCTTTTTGGTCATATTCATGACAAATATTTGTTTGCAATTTTATTGTCTTTTAGAGTCTATCAAAATTTTTATTGGTGTTATGTTGGCTCAAAGACGAATATGGGAATATTTCTTTCTCTGTTTACTTAAAAGAGTTTGTGTAAGTGATATTATGAAATCATTTAATGTTTGGAAGAATTGTCCAAGGATCTTTCTGATTCTAGAGATTTCTTTGTGGGAGAATTTTGGACGAGAAATTCAATTTCACTAATAGATCAATGGCTATCTTAATTTTATATTTCATCATGTGTTAGTTTTGGTAAATTGAATTTTTAAAGACATTTGTCCATCTCATATACTTTGTCAGATTTACTGGCATAACATTGTTCATAATATTCTTTCTCTTATCATCCTTTTAAAATGCCTGTAGGACCTGAATTTAACAATTCTTTTATTTTCATAATTTATGTTCCTTTTTTTTTTATAACCTCTGACAGATTTGTTCTGATACATGTATTAATCCTTTCTAAAAAGAAGATTTGGGGTTTTGTTAATTATTCTGTAATTTGTTTCTATTTTACCAATTTCTTCCCTTTATTATTTCTTCTCTTCTTCTACTTGGTTTGGTTTGATATTATTGTTTTTTCTAGTTTCATAGGATTTAAACTCTGACCATTGATTTTGAGCCTCTCTTCCTTTCTGATATGAAGCTATCCCTTTAAAAACTGATTAAAGACTGATTAACTGATTAATATGTAATATTGTCATTATCATTGAATTCAAAATATTTCCTAATTTCCATTTGGATTTTTTTTTTCTTTAAACACAGGTTATTCATAAGGCTTTAGTTTTTTTTTTTTATAAATACTACCATTATTTATTTATTTCAATTGCAGTCAAAGAAACCTTTCTACAAAATATAATTACTTGAAATTTAGCACAATTTTTAATGGCCCATCACATTCCTTTAGTTTGCTTCCTATATATACTTGAAAAGTTTGTGTATTCTGCAATTATTGAATGTAGTGTTCTATAAAAATCAATAAGTACAAAGCGAGTGATAGTTTTATTTAGATCTTTTAAACTTTAGTGATTTTTTTTTTCTTATTGCTTTATCAACTAATGAGAGAATAGTGTCAAAGTCTGCTATTATTATGGACTTGTCTATTTCTTCCTCTCTTTCTACCAGTTCTTGTCTCAGGCATCCATACGCCTTATTCTTAGCTAAATTCCACTTAGAATTGTTAGGTTCTCCTGATGAATTTCTCACTTTATCATTACAAAACATCCTCCTATCTGGCAACAATTCTTACCTTGAAATCCATTTTGCCTGATATTAATATGGCACCTCCACTCTGTATGCTTTTTGCTTGCATGGTTTGCCTTTTTCTGTCCCTTTACTTTTAACCTATAAGTGTACAAAATATACCTCTGGAGCCAGTATGTATTTAAATCTTGCTTTTTATCTAGACTGATTTCTGCCTTTTAAATGTTTGGTCCTTTTACATATAATATAATTATTGATATGGTTGAATTTAACTAAACCATTTGCTATTTATTTTCTATTTCTTCCATCTGTTTTCTATTCTTTTCCTGCCTTCTTCTGGGTTAACCAAATGTTTTTTATTATCCTACGTAATCTTTCCATAGGCTGTTTAACTGTATATTTTTGTGTTTGTTTCTAGGGGATTATAATATTCATCCTTGAATGACCACTGTCTACATATAACTGATATTTACCATTTTATGTAAAATATGGTCTTTTAGCAGTATTGTTCTTCTCCTATCCATTCTTGTACTATTGTTGTCATTATAAACACCATAATACACAATATGATGTTAGAGTTTTTTTAATTGTTTTCTGTCTTCAAATAAATTTAGAGGAATAAAAAAGATAGTTGCCCACATATTAATCATTTATGGTATCCTTCATGTTTTTCTGTAGATCTGAGTGTACATCTGGTGCCATTTGCCTTCCATCTAAAGAACCTTATAAGTATTTCTGTAACCTAGGTCTCCTGGAAAACTACTTTCTTAGTTTTTGTTTATTGAAAATGTTTTTATTCTCTTTCAGTTTTGAAGGATATTTTTGTAGAATATAGAATTCTGGGCTGGAACTTGCTTTGTTTTGTTTGTTTGTTTGTTTATTTCTTTGAACAGTCTGAGCCCATTTCTATTCCTGGCCCTTTCTGCTTACTAGTCACTCTCCCTGGACAACTCTAACCAGTCTTTCACATCACAGCCTAAATCTCATCCCTCTGGTTTCACTGCACACTTCTCAGACAACTCTGTTGACCGTACTGTCCAAAACCACCCTTCTTCCCTGTTTCTCTCTCGTTAGCCTGTTTACATCCTGAGTGACGCCTTCACAGTGTGTAATAATATGTTTATTTGTTACTTTTTATTGCCTTTGAACCTGACTAGATCCATCAAAAATTATTTGGTCCATTTTATTCTCTCCTACACTCTTGGCATTCAGCAAAATCACCTGGCATTTTCATAAAGGTGCAACGATGTTTCTGTGATGTAAAGTGGATGCATGGGAAGTTGCAGGGGCATCGAACTCTGGCTTGGTGAGACTTGAAAAGACACACTGAGTAGTCCCATACTGCTAACCATTCCAGAACCATCTGTTTTACACACTGTGCTAAGAATATAAATACAAAAGTGATGCATCTTCAAGAAGCTTTCCCACATTTGCTGAATTAGAAACAGTGTCCTCCTCTATTCCCGTACCTTCCACTCCTGACCATGGTACTTTTCATGATCTACCTTGGACTGTCGCTCTTTGTACACATGCCCACAAGCTGGACTGCCAGCTCCTTGCAGCTGTGTCTAAATTATCCAACACATGCCAGCAATCCTGCACAAATAACCTTTAGGTATGCAAAGAGGATGCTCTTAATATGGTATTGCGCTAAAAATGAGTTGAATGAGAAACTTAGCATTTTTGTTTAATAAGATTCTCTAGTTCTCGGAGGAAAAAGGAGCTGTATAATTCCAAACTAATTAGAATTTCAACTGAGCATTAATAAAGGCCTAACATCCCACCAAGGACACTGTGTCATGTGTGAGGGAGGACTCCTCGGCCCCTTCCCTGCCTTTGTTCTTGTTTATACCCACTGCCTTCCTAGTTTATGCTTCCTGTAGTTTACATCGTAATAAAGTGCCAGCTATTTCCTGCCCACGCCTCTGTTGGGCTGCAGAGCATGAGAACTGTAATGAAAAGCACAGATCAGAATATTTTTTAGATTTGTTGGTGATCTTAAAAATGCCCATTTTTAAACATAAATATTTATGTCTGCTGCCAAGCTGAACCTCCATTTGTTATGAGGCAAACTTTGATTAGTCTGTAGTCTGAAGAGGACCCATATAAATAGTAGTTACCGTTTATTATGACAGCATTGATGGAAAACCCAGGGAGGAAGGCCTGAAGCTGGTTTTCATATTCTGACTCCATGCATTAAAGAAGGAATGGACCAGCCCTAGAGAAGCATTCAAATGGCTCACATGCTGGTTGTGATAACTTATGTTCTCCAGGTTTGGGGACTACAGTCATCGTTCTGAGTCATGCACACCTGTGAAATCTAAAGGTGATGTAAACACAGCTCTTCATTGTTGCATAGGTTTGTTTTTTTTTTCTTTTTCTTTTTCTTTTCTTTTAAACTGAAAAGAGTTCTTTACTCTTATTCCCGGATACATAAAAGTTCTATGCCTTTCTATGCCTTTAATTGATCTATCCGGGATAGAAAAATATTTGGTATCTCCAAACTTTATTAAAAGTTAAGTTTTTTCCCCTCTCCCTGCTCTGATCTGCTTGGGCTGCCTATTTGTGAGAAAAGAAAGATCCATAGGCTCCTCTCTTTTTCTCTGCCCAGGGCTCTTGCTTTCCTTCTAGGGTTTTGCTTTTTATCCCTTTAGCTCAGAAGGTTGCCTCAGGTTCCTCCAAGGCTGAGGGAAGCAGGGTATCAGGTTATAAAGGTGAGGGGGATAAAAGTTGACTTGATAGTTAAACGGACAAGGCTGACGTAGATGCTGCCAGATCTGGTAGGGGCTGCAAACTGACTCTTCTTTTCATGGGGTGATTTCATGGCTTTTCAGGAACTCAGCATTACTTGATATGAACTACATATTTCCTCTGGGGTCACTTGAAGCCTCTAGATATTCAGCTGAACATTTTTAGCATCTTTCTGCTGAGGTCTTATTGCTCCCAACTCCAGTATCCTAAACATCACCAAACCAGCTCTGCTCATACACAGGACACACATGGGTCTGTGGGAAGCTGTCACATATCTTCTACTCTGACAAGCTGTGAGAATACATGCCCAATCCTGCCACCTTCTTGCTTTGCCATCAAAGTTGCTCACTAGCTACAGACTCTGGAATTTTGAATCTTATAGGGGGTATAAAGAGTCCAATACTTGAACTTCCCAAGCGTAAGGAGGCACCCCTGAAGCTCTTTAGGGAGTTAGTTCCACTGAAGTCTTTTCCCATAGGTTTGAGGTGAGAGAGAAGGACACATCCAATACACAAGGAGTAGGGTAAGTAAAACAGTGCAACATGGCTCCTTTAAGAAATCTTCTACCTATTTCTTTCTTCTTTGACCTCTTCTTTAGACTGGTAGTGGGTGGTCAGCTCTGGATTCAAAATTGATTCTTGACTATTTCCTTTGGATGTTTTGGACTGGGCTTCAACTTAGGGCTTCATATGTGACATTGAGGAAAAAAAACCTCTATTTTAATATCCCTTTGAAATTATAATAATAGCTAATTTATTTTGAACACTTGTTATGCACCAGATACTTTTTCATACCCACAATCCTTTAAGGAATGAGAAGTTCAGAGAAGTCAACTAATTTGTTTAAAGTCACCCAGGTTGTAGGTTATACAATTCTACCAATGCTGTGTATTTTCCTTTTGGAAAAATGAGAATGATTTTGTTTCTTAGAAAGAAAATGCTGTGCATTCATCAAGGGGGGAAATGCTACAACTGTTTATAATTCTGGCTTTCCAATGGTAAGACATAGAATGTTGGAGCAAAATTCATAACTGTCACTTGATAAGCATTTTAATATATTTGCTTAATTCTCACAGCAACCTTGTGATGTGAATAGTTTTGTCTTCATGTTGAGACCAGGAAGAAATTGCATGATTTCTCCTAGATCATACATACAGGAATGACTGGAGCCAAGATTTAAATTCATATTTTTAGATCATGACTCAGAGTTTACCTTTCTCTCTACTCTGATGGGACACATTAGCAGAAGGACTGTATTTCATGGGGTCTCTGAGCTGTGGCAAATGTTTAAAGTTTGATTAAAGCTATTTTCTAACACATTTGACTCTAGATGAATCAATATTATAAAGAAGTCAACATATTTACTAAACTCCTTGAAAGCAAAGAACATCTTACTCATCTTGGAATCCCTAGTGCCTGGTCCAAAGTTGATACTTTATTAATGAATGAATTGAATGAATTAAATTAATAAACAAATTAATGAATAACTTTCTTTAAAACTCTTTGGTGGAAAATAAGCTTGTATGTGAATTAGATTATTATCCATAGCTTGGGTGTTATGCCCAGATCATGAGACCACCACCAAAAAGACCACTGAGAGCCAGACATTCCGAAATGCAAAAGCAAGGCTTTATTCAGGCGGGCGGGCTGCAGCTCGGGCTCGTCCCACACACCGATGCAGCGGAGTCCAGGAGGAGCCCCCCGCTGGAATTTTACAGAGATTATATAGGCAATTTTACATGCAAAAAGTACATAGTTACATGTGTGGGTGACCTTGAAAACCTTGAAAATGATTGGTGTCTGAGGTGACTTAAGCTGTGTTGTTCGAGGAGGGTTGGTCAGTTAGGAAAAACTGCTGACAGGGAGTTTTTCTTACTGGTTGTTTTTCCATCCTTCGTTAGCATATAGGGCAATAACCCTGATTGGCTTGCACTTGGTCCCTCGTTTACATATGGAGAATCACCCTCTATTGGTTCATGTCCGATTCCCTATTTGCATGTATAGGAACCATTTCTATTGGTTCTTGTCCCATCCTTTATTTGCATGCGTAGGAACCATTTCTATTGGTTCTTGTCCCATCCTTTATTTGCATGTGTAGGAACCACTTTGGAATGTCTTCAGCTTAATGTAAACAGCAAAAGGGTTGCCGCCTTGAATGGCGTCAGGCCCTTCATGGGTATTTGCATTTTATAAGATAATCCTGGAAGAATTCCAGTGAATGAGGTCTAAAGCTGAATTTGTGATTTTGCCATTGGAATAGGGTTGAAAGAGTAATCGAGACAGAGTTTTTCTCTGGAGTCTCAAATTTCTTTGCAGATATGACAGCATACCATGTCTATATGCCTTAAGGAAAAAGTAGAATTGTCTTTGTTTTGGTAACAAAATGTCCAGAAACTTTGTATCTCAGGAAGCATGGTCTTTCCTTCACCCCCCTTTTTTAAAATTACGTTCAATTTGCCACATCCTAATAATTTCAGGCATCCAGAAATGGAGCAGCCTGCTTCTAACTTCTACTAAGGGAAGTGTTGGCCAGGCTTTGTAAGGATTGAAGTATTGGTGGGTAGACCAGATGCCCTTTTAGATACTCTGCCCAGAACTTTTTAGAGATTCTGGGGTTCGAACATTCAGGTAGTAATGACAAGAATGGGGCTAATCAAGTGTGTCTGTTGTCCGCAGGTCTGAGGCGCAATTACAGATGTACCATCTGCAGTGTCTCTCTAAACTCCATAGAACAGTATCATGCCCATCTGAAAGGATCGAAACACCAGACCAAGTAGGTACTTTCATGCTTTCACCCTTTGGTCCTTTTGTATATAATTTATAGCATGGTGGACAAAAAAAAAGGCTAAACATTTTAATTATTTCAAAATAAGTTAATGGAAACCACATCTTTTATCTCAAAATTTCCCCTGATATTTATACTGAAACCTCTATGCCTAGCACAACTTAAAGATGTTTTCTCCTTTTTTAGCACAAGTAATGACAGGCTCTTTCATCTGCTTGTTTTCATTCTTTAATTTTTTCAAGAACAGTTCAGCACATTTTCACAAACTTCAGGAAACTCTTAGATCTATACTAAGTGTTTTAAAATAAATAATGTTATTTCTGTTTGGGGGATGTGCCAGTCTTTGGTGTTGTGAAGTCAAATTCTATGAATATCTTCTACCACTTACCATTTCTAGGTGAAAATTTTTGATTAGTACAGAAACCTAACAAATTCTCTGGTATTTTAAGTTATTTGCATGCATAGCTATTTCCAATTAAATGACAGCTTGTTCTGTTTTTCCTCCCAAATTCTCATAGTTTTTAAACCAGAATAGGCTATCAGGCATAATTCCAACTATATTTATACTGTGCATCTTTAAAAAAAGATCAGTGATGTTAGCTTTGTAAGTATTTAAAATAGCTTCTAGGACTACTAAGAAAATCTAATAAAAAAAGAAAAAACAAAAAATATCTCACAAATATGTAATTTCCTAAGTGTAATTGTTTTGATTTCTCTCATATTCATTACCAGAATCATTCAACAGATTTTACTCTATCAAGACCTCATGAATAATGAATGATTCAGTCAACAAACATTTACTGAGTGCCCACTACATGTCAGTCTCTGAGGTGTGCCCTGGGGAAGAAAAGCTGAATTGAATTAGGTCTTTCTCTTGCAGAGCTAGCTCCCTTCCAGGCTGGGGAAATAGTCATGTGAACACAGGGGTTGTTCTCTAATACTGTGAACACCCAGAGCTTTGAGTACCCAGGAGGGAGCAACCAGGGCAAGACTGACAGGGACATCTGTACAGAGCCTGAGTCTGTGCACGTAAATGAGGTCGTGGTCTGATTTTGCTCACCATCCTAATAACCTTGGTGCCTCGTCGGTACTCAGTACATATGAAGGGCTTCATAAACATTTTTGGTGGAATGAATGTGTGATTCTAAAAGACGAGTAACAATTTTCTATGCAGGAGTATGAGGAAGGGGCTTTCCAGACAAGGACATTTTTTTTTTTTTTGCAAAGGTATTATAAAGATATAGGTTTCAGGGGTGTAGAGTAGGTGAGGAAATTTAAGCCTAGAGTTAGGGATGGACTCTCAAACTTCTCTCAGTTTATGCCTTCTCATGAATGAAAGCCCCTCTCATGACTTACTGGTACTCTGATCCACCCCCAGAGGATTTTATCAAGGTAATTCTTCAAAAAAGAAGATTTTTCTCTGATTTGTAGTGCGGTACCCAGAATGCTTGTATTGAATACTGCTGCCCTACCCCAGACAGTGTATCCACTGTTTCTCTAACTAGCGTGTTGTAAGAGGCACCAAACGCGTTCTAACCCACACGCATCTGATGGACACAGAGATGCATTTCAGGTAGCTGCAACAGTCAGTGAAAGTCTTTTAGGGGCATGCGTTTATTGCTGTTAATAAATAGAAAATGGTAGAGAATAGTGACTTTAAGTGGCACAAATTCTGTAAATACATCATGCATATAGTATCTCCAGCTTCAGAAGACTATCTGCCTCTCCATGTGTACAGGCCTTTTCACATCCATCCTCTCATTGAATCCCCTGAACTACCTTCAGATAAATGGCATTAACCCGTTATTTTATACAAGAGCACAAAGGCTAAGGGAGTCCAAAGAACTAACTGGACATCCCCCTGCCAAAAATGGCAGAACCAGACCTGAACTTAGCAGTGTCTGACTCAGGCTTCTGCTTCTCCCATCTCTCTGAGTTACTACAGACAGGCTTGGCATGGAGGACTGCCAGTAGAGTATAATGATGAATTTTGAAAAAGAAAGTATTACTTTCCTGGTGGCTTTAATAAATATGTGTGACTTTAGAAAGGTTCATCTCCTACCAATGCTGCCTTCTTTCCAGTAAACAAGATACTTGTCCCTACTGCAGTAAGCACAAGGTTGCTCTCCTTCTAAAGAGGGAATCAAGGGAAACATGAAGAAACTAACTGCAAAAGCCCTTGCCACATGACTGTTTCATCTGCACTTACAGCTAATGGATATTGTGTGGGGGTGTGTGTATGTGTGTGTGTGTTTCTAAGATTGTTCCATGATTTTCTGTAATCCCCCTGTCAGCTTTGGCATCAACTTTATGCTAATCTCATTAAACAATTTGAGAGTTTTCCCTCTTTTCTAAACCCTGAATGAGTTTGTGATAAACTGCTATTACTTCTTATTTAAATATTGGGAAGGGGATGCTTGGGTGGCTCAGTCAGTTAAGCATCTGCCTTCTGCTTAGGTCATGATCCCAGGGTGCTGGGATCGAGTCCTCCATTGAGCTCTCTCTGCTCTGCGGGGAACTTGCTTCTCCTTCTGCCTGCCACTCCCTGTGCTTGTGCTCTCTCTCTCTCTCTTTTTCTCTCAAATAAATAAAATATTTAAAAATAAATACATAATTTTAGGAAGAATTCATTGGGAAGCCATGGAGACTATACTGTGGGAATATTTTCATGAAAAATTTAATTTCTTTAATGAAACAATGCCCATATTTTCTAATTCTTCTTGTATTGATTTTAAATTAGTTATTTTTCAATGAATTTGCCATTTTATCTACATTTTTAAATGTATTGGTATAAAGTTGTTCACGATATCCCTAATTTTATTTATAATTATCTGTAGGATATTTCTCATTCCTTATATTATCTGTCTCTTCCTTTTTTTTTTTTTAATTATTTTATTCATTTTAACACACAGAGATCACAAGTAGTCAGAGAGGCAGGCAGAGAGAGAGAGAGGAAGAGAAGCAGGCTTCCCGCTGAGCAGAGAGCCTGATGCGGGGCTCCATCCCAGGACCCTGGGATCATGACCTGAGCCGAAGGCAGAGGCTTTAACCCACTGAGCCACCCAGGCGCCCCTGTCTCTTCCTTTTTTAAAAAATGTGTGACCATTTTTATTAGAAGTTTATCAATCCTTATTAGTCTTTTTGATGAATGAATGTTGGGGTTTGTTGATTTTCGCTGAGTATAGTTCTTTTCTGCCATTTAAAAAATTCTTTTCTTTCTACTCCCTGTGGATTTAATTTGCATTTCTCCCTAACTTCCTCATAGGAAAGTATAGATCATCAATTTTCCACTGTTTCCTTTCTTCTAATATATGGATTTAAGGCTCTCAATGTCCCTTAACACATTGTTTTAGCTA
>RCUC01156906.1:0-10122 GCA_003697995.1 Taxidea taxus jeffersonii | reverse complement strand
GTACATAAAAGCCTTAAAATGGCTTTGATTACTTGCAGTTGCTAAAAGGGTAGGAAAGGGTGAAGCCAAGACTATGATTTCTTTGAGTAGTTGCTAGCCTTTGATTTTTCATTCTAAGAGAACTTTCTCTTGAGATTTGTCTACCTTGTAGGGTCATAAAAATGACCGGCTTTGGGCCCCAGGGTAGCGCAGTCAGTTAAGCATTGGGCTTTTGGTTTTGGCTTGGGTCCTGATCTCAGGATCATGAGATCAAGCCCAGCGTCTGGTTCCATGCTCAGCGTAGAATCTGCTAGTTTCTCTCTCTCCCTCTCTGCCCCTCCCCATGCTCACTCGGTCTCTCTCTCTCAAAAAAAAAAAAAAAAGGAAAAGAAAAAAAAAAAAAGGAAGGCCCCCCCAGAATGATAAAACTAGGAAGAATTGTTGAAGTCCCCCCTGGATGACTGGTCAAGTTAGTAAGTTTCGGTTCCCCGTATAAGGTTAAGCAACTGCTGAGGTAGAAGGACACCTCTTAGTCTCCCCAGATACTCAGCTGTGTCTCAAATCTATTAGAATCCCATTTTTTTCTGATGTCTCTTAGACATGCTTCCAGCAGCTGTGTAAGCTGTGTTCAGATGTGCCTTCCATGACGATGCTGTACCTTCTGATTGAAGGAGTTCAGAGACGCTGCTTGTTTTTTGTCACAATTTAATAACTACAAGCAATATTGCCTTAGGTATAGACCTCTCCTTAGTGATTCCTTCCTGGATTATGTGTTTCCTTACAAAATAAACATTATCAGAATTATATTTTGAAAATCATTAATGTGTTTTCTTTACTGCATTCCTCTTTGAGCTTAACTTAAGGCATCTATCTTTCTGGGGGCTTCATTAGGTTTTTCTAGGAATACCTAGAGTAAGAGAGGAAATAATATTTTACTTCCGGCATTCAAAATAGGATTTTCTAGTGCGACAATGGCCCTGCAAACAAAGCCATTTTCTTGAGAGAAGAGTTTCCAGTTTCTTATATTGTATTCAATACAGTAAGAGTTAAATTTGGAGGACTCGGTTCACAGAGTCACCGAGTAATGAAGTGGTGGGTTGGGAGCGTGAGGTCACCAGGCCTGCTGTTCAGAGGGAAGAGGGGGGGCTGAGGAATAAGTAAAGGGCAAGAGAAGAAAAAAACAAAGCAGACTATTAATCCCTGGCTCTAAGGCACAGTGTAGAGAGAAGTTGAAGAGGCAGGTGTGAGGTATGGGCTTAGCACACACACCTGGCTTTGGCTTGGGCGGGGAGAAGTAACAAGTACACAATAGGGGAAAGCAGGAGTCTTGGCCCCACCCCTCTTTTGGAATTTTGAGAGGAGTCTGTCC
The DNA here is from genome assembly GCA_003697995.1 of Taxidea taxus jeffersonii. Lineage (NCBI taxonomy): Eukaryota > Metazoa > Chordata > Mammalia > Carnivora > Mustelidae > Taxidea > Taxidea taxus. The sequence goes on along the minus strand of RCUC01156906.1, from coordinate 8,774 downwards.
TCATCAACCAAAGGTTCAAGTTGGAAGTGTAACATGCAGTAAATTCTCTGTCTTTCCAAACACTGTCTACAGCAGCTAAGCCTCCGATCAGGCACATACCCTAACACCTGATCGTACTCTGATCCAGCAACTCGAGGCAAGTATTTTAAAAGCTCTGAGTTTCAGCTTCTAGCTTGGTAAAATAAAGACACTGGGCAAAATCCTTTTTAATTATCTCCTGCAGATTTAAAATCTGATGATACTTTACTTAAAAAAAAAAAATTCTGTGGCCACAGTTTGCTATTTGAAAATAGCAAATATTTCTGCTTAGCCTACATACTTTCTTTTTCTCTTGTATCCCCCTATTGTACTTATCTGTTAACAAACAGCAGGAGTTAGCAGGATATATTGAACTGTAGTTTCATTTTGTAAGAAAGAAAAGATTTATGAAAGTTATAGAATCACAATTTATAGTAATAAAGCAAACAACATTTCTTCAGGAATCTTCTGAAGTACAAAAGTAGAGATGGGTCAACAAATCACACAGATTGCAGAGAAAATAAAATAAGATCTGAGCAAAAATTATATAGATTAACAAAAGTTATAAATGTGAGTGTCTAAAGATACCTATGAATTACCATCAGAAGTGGTTTTCCTCTATAAACTACATAATCTATCCATTTGTGGGGAAATTTCTCTTACAGGAGCTTTATGACCATAGTAAGGAGAAGTTGGGTTCCTACCCTTCCTTAATATTGCTCTCTCCATTTTCATGCAAACAAGAGAAATAGGAAAATTGAATACTGTAAAATGTTAGGTTACTTCTTCCCAGTCTAATACGTTATCTTAGCCAGAGAAGCAATTCCCTTTTTTTCTTAAATTTCTGCATGATTGGATTGTCAAAAGTCTACCTCATAATCTACTCAAAATAAGTGATATATTTCACCAAAACCTAAAGGGTTCCTTCCTACATAAATATCTCATTTTCATTTAATGTTATTTAAACACTTGACTTATCTTATTATCATCACAGCCACAAATGACTTTCCTGATGGCCACTCAAATGAATTTGAAGAAAATTCTGACCTTGCCTCTACTATGAAGGTATAACTCTCATTCTAATTACTTCGTTTGTCCTTCTCTTGGTCCTTGGGCTGTCAAGGAGGGAAAAAAAAAGATGTAACATTCCTGGGGCTACATTATCTGACTCATACTCACTTAAAATAGCACTGTTATCCACTACTTGTCCTGGTCACAGCAAACATTGATAGAGATATACTTAATGGAAGGAATTGAAGGCTAATTAAGATAAATGTGTAGACCAAGTAAATGAAAATTTTATGGAGAAGATAAAGGAGATTTAAGAAAAGAAAATCAAGGTCACCATCTATGGTTGGTTATCATCAAACTTATTTATACTAATAAGATAAAGGGAGGAAATCAGATAATTGAAATGATACATATTTTATGGGGAAAATCACCTCACAAGAATAATTTTTGGATGACCCACAAAGACAGGACATATGGTAGAAAACCTTCAGAAATTAGAAACTCAAAGAGAAAGAATTAAGTAAGTCAAGAAAAGCCATTCATACAAGCAGAGTAAAATAGCTAATTCAATTATTTAATTGATTAAGAACAATTACAGACAAAAATACTTGCTGTTGAGAAAAAGAAAAAGATTTTCCCCATATTATCCAGGTTGACTGGTTGCATTAATCTAATTCATTGGATTGATTAATCACTTAGCTTTGTTCTTATTGGCACAGCTTTGGTGTCCTGAAGCCCTAAGCCCATGGGGTATATTTAGTCTCATTCTCTTCAAACTGAATCTTTGAATAGATTAATCACAGAATGGCTAGGTATTATGCTTCATGTAGTTGTGTCTTAAAAATAATATTTATATTTCAAATGTATTTTTCACATAAAGCAGTATACCAAAGCTCATAAGGATTATTTTTCAAAAAAGTGTAGCTCAATAAATAATAACATCTATTAAATGTCAATGAACTATACACTAGCTCTTTATTAACTGAAGTAATGACCTTTTAGTTAGATATTCCTGCATAACCTTCATCTTCTACAGCCTTTCAAGATCGTCCTTCTTTGATACCCACATTGCCTCTATCATATTTGGTCAGGAGAAGCCAAGTCTTTGCCCCTTCATGTCTACACAAATAAATGCATTTGTGTTTTATGCAGCCTGATGATCACTTATTCCCTCCCTGCTTTCATAGTCCTCTCCTCTGCTATCAAGCCAACTTTAGATACTACCCCCCCCCCATTACTATATCACCCTAAAGGACAACATAAACTCTTCTCTTAGTTCTCCAAAGAAATTATCACACCTACCTATCACTTTTAGGGAAATCTCACCAAAATCTTAGAGATAATGGAAATATAAAGAAATGCAAAAGTAGATGGGGGGGGGGGTGGATGTTCCCAGTCATGTACCTCTACAGGTTCTTCTCCTAAATGGATGTGGTTCTCAACCCTCAGCCTACTATAATTTCAAGAAGCCAGTTCTCCAACCACAGAGGAGTGGCCCTCTCTTTAAGGCCATCCTGCTTGATGTCTAGACCCTCACTCTTTCTGAAGTTCTTGATGAGGAAACAAGAGCTTTCTTCCATTGTTTTATGTCTTTTTCATTGTTTCAATTTCCCTGAATGTAAATCATTGCAAAGCTGCAACTTAATCGTAAAGAAAACAAACTTTAAAAAAAAAAAAAAAGATTTATTTATTTATTTATTTGACAGAGATCACAAGTAGGCAGAGAGGCAGACAGAGAGAGAGGAGGAAGCAGGCCCACCGCGGAGCAGAGAGCCCGATGTGGGGCTCGATCCCAGGACCCGGGGATCATGACTCAAGCCGAAGGCAGAGGCTTTAACCCACTGAGCCACCCAGGCGCCCCAGAAAACAAACTTTTGATTATTTTGCATACTTTCGTTAATACTTGGCTTTTCCTTACCTCCAAATATTCCCTTCCAGACTATAATATTGACTTTTACATTACAAAGTTTAAGGACCTACAAAAGCTATTCCCTTCTCCCTTAAAGTTATGATGCAGTCTCCTCTCAAAATTGAATTCAAAACGTATGTCAAATTCTAAAGTATATTGGGGGGGGGGGGGGGATTGATAGCTTGAAGCTGCTGTTTTTCCTCTACAACTAACCACTTAGGCTTCAAAATATACTTGGATCCCACCCCAGGTAGAGTACTCTTGCTACATTGGAAATTATTTACCAGCTAGTTAGTGTCCAGTTATTCCTAAAATTAATGGTTTGTGAATGAAATCAGTAGAGAATTTCTAAACCAATTTGCATATGGAGTTTAGTAATGTGTCTGAGTTTATGGATGATTTGACAGTGTCCTTTCTTAGCCCCATATGTGGGAAACTTAAAAAACACAGGGTGCATAAAATGACTTTGGTTGAATATGACTGATACAGAGCTATTAGTCAGCCCATTTATTATCTAACTGGATTTCACCTTTAAAGCACCATGCAGGAATTTTTCAGAGCACTTTAAATATCTTAAAGAATAGAAAAAGCTCTAAACACTTAAGACATTGTTCATTTAATCTCCTTTCCCCCCAAAGAGGAAAAGAGATCATCCACAAGTTCCCATATAAGAGAAGTGCAATTCTTTAAAAACCTTAGATATTTTTGAAAAAGAGCCAAATATGTTGTCTCGTTCCCTAGAAATAGCACCCATCCTACATGATATTAAATGTTCTAACTTACTTGAAAAAAAGTATGGATTATTCAATGGGAAAAAGGCAGAATCTAATTGGGTTCTAATGCAAAATTTGGAAATAAGTTCTGGTTGGAAATTCTTCTACAATTAGCATAGAATACGATAGCCAAGCCATCAAAATTGAAGAAAAGATCCATGGCTCGTGAAAGCCCTGAATAGATCAGATGCAAAGCTAGTAGGACAGTATTTATAGAGCACCTGCTTTCTGTAATGTGACCATTAGAAATTCATTAAGAGTCAAATTGGGAAAATGAAGAGACCAAAGATTTTGATAACAAAAAGGAAAATTTATTTTAACTATGAAGAGTTAAAAATGTTTATTTACCAAATACACACAGATACCTCCTAAATAGCCATTTGTTTGTTTTAATCAATTTCCTCGAACTAGTTTATGTTCACACAGAGCCCTGCTCAAGCTTTTCTTCTCCAGCAATCTGTTGTAGACTCATGATGGATTTATCATTTTTCTCTCCAAAGCTAGTCCTTTCATCAACTCAGACCCAGGTTTCCCTGGAAAATAATTCTCCAACCTTGCCCAAACCTCATACATCTTTAATAGTTTGTTATTCTATATAAGACATGCTGAGATGAAAGCTAGCCTGGTGACAGGGAGCAAGCTTTTGCCACCACCACTTATTTTCCTCATGCATACATTTATTTATTCACTCAACAAAAGTTTAATGAATGAGAATGATGTACCATTGGATTTATTTTCTGAGTGCAGAAAATAAAAGAACATGAAAAGAACAAGACCATATCTGCTTGAGGAGTGTCATCATTTACCAAGGGATTCTTCCTGGTCTAAATATTGAAATTTTTATGTGTTAATTATACAGAAAATATTGGCATTCTATTATTTCTTTAAAGATTTAAATTTATTTTTGGCATTCTATTATTAAACATACTAATAATATAACTAGTTAATGGGACACATTAAATAATTTCTCTTTGTTTTTTCTAGAAATTATTATGATTCTCTGATATTTTATCATAACCAAAATGGATTAAAACAGATAGGCAGACATGACTACTAGGTAGCTCTATTCCGTTACGGCAGATGAAGACCTCAGTACTTAACTGGGATAATCAAACTGTCCTGTGCTGCGAAAACTTTGTATTAACCTATTAGTTGGAAGGTTTACATCCTCTGTGATCTTTAAATTTTCTAATGAAAATTTCTACTGGATCAAAAATACACAGAATTCAGCTGGATATAGGGATGAAATGCTACATCCTGTGATGGACTATGTGACATACACTTAAGAGATATTTCAGATAATAATGTAAAAACCTTAATTCGGAAGTCATACCTAATTCCAGTTAAAAGGATGAAATGTAAAATAGTTCAAGGGTTGAAACCTACTCGATACAAAATGGTCAGTCACAAACTCGCATCACCCACAGAGATGAGCCACCTTGTACTGACAGGCGGACCACAGGGATTTGACTGGAAATACCACCATTTTGATAGGATAGTCTTTTGAATGAGCTCAGTTGTTTATTTATTTATTTTTTAATTTTGTTTATTTATTTAACAGACAGATCACAAATGGCAGGCAGAGAGAGAGAGGAGGAAGCAAGCTCCCTGCTGAGCAGAGAGCCCGATGTGGGGCTCCATCCCAGGACCTTGGGATCATGACCTGAGCCGAAGGCAGAGGCTTTAACCCACTGAGCTACCCAGGCACCCCTGAGCTCAGTTATTTAAACTGCACTCCAGTAAAGAAAAAAGGAAGGGGTACTAATTATAAAGTGATAAAACAGTAAGTGTGTAAAGCTACATGTATGAAACAGGTTGCTCTGGGATCTGGCTGGGATATCGAATATAAGTCACTGAGCTATCAAGAACCCTGTGTTAGTCCAGTGCCTGGGGGGGGAGGGCTCACTCAGCTGAGCATCTACCTCTTGATCTCAGCTCAGCTCATGATCTCAGGGTCCTGGGATCAAGCCCCAAATCAAGCTGGGTGCTCAGCGTCAAGTCTGCTTGTCCTTCTTCTTCTGCTCCTCCCCTGCTCTCTTTCTCTGTCTCTGTTTCTCTCTCATAAATAAATAAATAAATAAATAAATAAATAAATAAAATATTAAGAAACCAAAACACTCTGTTAGCCCAGAGTCAGCTAGTTACTCAGTCTCAGAGGGAGTTGGGTTGCTTAGCATGGCTGAGAATCCATGAGCTCTTGAAATTCAATCTTCTCATCTCACATTGCACTCTCATGTTAAAGGAGAAGTAAAAACAGTATATGTATTAGTAGCACAAATATTTATGTGATTGTGGAATTTAATTGTGTATTTAATTTTTTATGATTTGTTTCAGTAACTCCATGGCTGGGATGTTTTATCTAAACTTTTAAAATGTTGAAATAATTATAGGCTCAGACCCCCCAAAAAGATGCAGAAACAGAGCAGAGAGGTCTTATGTATCCATCAGCCGCCTCCTTCAACAGTGACACCTTACATAACTATAGGACATTTTCAACTCCTAGAAATTAATTAGAACAATATAATCAACTAGATGTGGACCTTACTCAGGTTTCACCATTTTTTTGTACTCACTTTTTTTTTTTAAAGATTTTTTTATTTATTTGGCAGGTAGAGATCACAAGTAGGCAGAGAGGCAGGCAGAGAGAGAGAGGAGGAAGAAGGCTCCCCGCCGAGCAGAGAGCCCGATGCGGGGCTGGATCCCAGAACCCTGAGATCATAACCCGAGCCGAAGGCAGAGGCTTTAATCCACTGAGCCACCCAGGCACCCCTGAACTCACTTCTTTTATGTCTTTGTGATTCATTCTCTGTCAACTTATTACATGTATAGATTCGAATAACCAGCATTCTTATAGTGAAGTACAGAACTGTTCCAGCACTAGACAGTGCTTCCTTGTGCTGTCCCTACCTCTTCCTCTTCCCTAACCCTGGCAGCACTGATCTGTCTTCCATGTCTTTATTTTGCCATTTCAAGAACGCTGTATAAATGGAATCATACTGTATGTTTGTTTAATTTTGAGGCTGGCTTTTTTCTGGCAGCATAATGCCCTTAAGATTGAACCAGTTTGTCTCATGCATCAATATAGTTCATCTCTTTCTATGTCCAAATAGTATTATGCCATTATCTGGATGCACACAATTTGTTTAATCATTGACAGTGAAGGACGTTTGGGTCATGTCCAGTGTTTGGCTATTTTAAATAAAGCTGTTATGAATATTCATACACAGATTTTTGTATAAACATAAGTTTTCATTTTCTAGGATAGATGCCCAGAAGTGCAACTGCTGGTTTATATGGCAAATATATGTTTAACTTTGAAGAAACCACCAGACACATCTTCTGAGTGGCTGTGTCATTTACATTTCCACCAACAATGTATGAGAGATTTAGTTTTTTCACAGCCTCACCAGCATTTGATATTATCACTATGGGTTTTCTTTTATTTTAGTCATTTTAATAGATATGTAATAGTGTCTTAGAGTGGTTTTAATTTGCATTTCCTAATGACTAATGTTGTTGGACATATTTTCCTATACTTATTTGCCATCTGTATATATTCTCCAATGACATGTCTGTTGGAATCTTTTGCTTGTTTTCTAATTGGATTGTTTGGTTTCTTACTGTTGAGTTTAGAGAATTGTTTATATATTCTGTATATGAATCATATGTCTATATGTGATTTGCAAATGTTTTCTCTAAATCAGTGGCTCATCTTTTCATTTTCTTAACATGATTTTCCACAAAGTAAAACTATTTAATTTGGAAGGAGTCCCATAATTGAGTTTTTCTTTTATGGATCGTGCCATTGGTATCATGTCTAAGAATTTGAGGCCTAACCTTACGTCATGAAGATTTTCTCTCATATTCTTTTTTTTTTTTAATTTTATAGTTTTACATTTTACATTTATTATGTATGATCCATTTTGAATGAAATTTTTGTGTAAAGTGTGGGCTTTAGGTCAAGGTTCATATCTTTTGAAATTAATGCCAGTTGTTAAGAAGGCTCTTTTCTTTCATTGAATTAGTTTTTCTTCTTTGTCAGAAATCAGCTGGGCATATATATATATATTTTTAATCTCTATTTTTTTAACAGTGGAAAAGTGAAAGAGAGAAGAGAAGGCTCATATCAGGCTCATATCAGCTACATGGAGATTGGAAACAGGGTCTTTATTTCAGGTGGGTGTGTGTCCAGCTGAAAACTGGAGGGTCTATTACTATAGAAGAAGAGGATAATGCGTATTCAGGGACATTTAGAAGTCCACAGGCCAGTAATCTTTTAAAAACAAAAACGAAACATGATTCAGCTGTTTGGCAGGTTTACCTTCCCATCAGGGTCTGGCAGAGCAGCCACATGGCTGACGTCTTTGGGTCTGAAAGTCCACAGATGTTTACTCCCTGCCTCACACGTTAGTATTTCATCCCAATCCTTCTTCTTAATTATATGTTGGCTGCAGTATTCAAGACTCGAGCCTGGCAAACCACTCTTGATTTCTTTTCAGCGACTCTTTTATTTGTGGTTCATGATCTTTCTGTTTCTGACTCAATTCTGGTCAACTTCAGATGGCTAATGACGTATCCCCAAAGTTCAATGTTTTTGGATTTTGAGAATTTCTGATTGAGATAGAAGAGGACAGAAGAGCCACAGTTCCCGTCTCTGAATGCTGGAAGTTACCAGGGAGAAACGAATGACACAGTTGGCAAGAGCAGGCGTATTTCATCTCAGGGCAAGTGTACCTTTATACCATGAGACGTCAGGCCTGAGCTGTGGAGGCTGAGAGAGCAGGGACATGCCCTTTCTCATCTTCACTGGTAGCCCTTGTGTACTTGATGTTCAAAATGGTGCCCAAGTGAGCCCTGATGTTTTTCACTCAGGTAAGGAACAACTAAGCATTATTAGAAAATCTGCCCTGTTTAATCATATGCTAAGTCCTTTTTGGTTCCAAGAGAGGACTAGGCTGGTCAGCATCCGTAGGTTTGGCCCGAAGGTGCAGCCGGAGTGGGAGCTTGGCTAGAATAAGGAATGAACGTTGTCAATGATGAACGTTGTGAATGATGATTGCCTG
>RCUC01156905.1:0-22679 GCA_003697995.1 Taxidea taxus jeffersonii | reverse complement strand
TGCATGTGTCCCTTCTGATGACTACATTTGTATCTTTGAAGTAAACACCCAGAAGTGCAATTGTCGTGTCATAGGGTAGATGTATTTTCAACTTTTTGAGGAACCTCCATACTATCTTCCAGAGTGGCTGCACCAGCTTGCATTCCCACTAACAGTGTAGGAGGGTTCCTCTTTCTCCACATCCTTGCCAGCATCTGTCATTTCCTGACTTCTTCATTTTAGCCATTGTGACTGGTGTGAGGTGGTATCTCATTGTAATTTTGATTTGTATTTCCCTGATGCCCACTGATGTGGAGCACATTTTCATGTGTCTGTTGGCCATTTGGATGTCTTCTTTGCAGAAATATCTGTTAATGTCTTCTGCCCATTTCTTGATTGGATTGTTGTTCTTTGAGTGTTGAGTTTAATAAGTTCTTTATAGATTTTGGATACTAGCCCTTTATCTGATTTGCCATTTGCAAATATCTTCTCCCATTCTGTCAACTGTCTTTTGGTTTTGTTGACTCTCTTTGTGCAAAAGCTTTTTATGTTGATGAAGTCCCAAAAGTTCATTTTTGCCCTGGCTTCCTTTGCCTTTGGCAGTGTGTCTAGGAAGAAGCTGCTGCAGCTGAGGTCAAAGTGGTTACTGCCTGTGTTCTTTTCAAGGATTTTGATGGATTCCTGTATCACATTTTGGTCTTTCATCCATTTTGGGTCTATTTTTGTGTGGTGTAAGGAAATGGTCCAGTTTCATTCTTCTGCATGTGTATGTCCAATTTTACCAATACCATTTGTTGATGAGACTGTCTTTTTTCCATTGGATGTTCTTTACTGCTTTGATGAAGATTGGTTGACCATAAAGCCCATTTCTGGGCTCTCTGTTCTGTTCCACTGATCCAGGTGTCTGTTTTTGTGCCAGTACCATACTGTCTTGATGATTACAGCTTTGCAACAGAGCTTGAAGCCCAGAATTGTGATGCCACCAGCTTTGCTTTTCTTTTCAACATTCCTCTGGCTATTTGGGATCTTTTCTGGTTCCATACAAATTTTAGGATTATTTGTTCCTTTTCCATTAAGAAGATTGATGGTATTTTGATAGTGATTGCATTGAATATCTAGATTGCTCTAGGCAGCATAGACATTTTAACAATATTTGTTCTTCCAATCCATAGTATGGAATGTTTTTCCATTTCTTTGTGTCTTCCTCAATTTCTTTCTTTCATGAGTATTCTATAATTTTCTGAGTACATATTCTTTGCCTTTTTGGTTAGATTTATTCCTAGGTATTTTATGGTTTTGGGTGCAATTGTAAATGGGATCAACTCCTTAATTCCCCTTTCTTCTGTCTTGCTGGTGTACAGAAATGCAACTGGTTTCTGTGCATTGATTTTATATCCTGACACCTTACTGAATTCCTCTATGAGTTCTAGAAGTTTTGGGGTAGAGTCTTCTGGGTTTTCCACATAAAGTATCCTATCATCTGCAAAGAGTGAGAGTTTGACTTCTTTGCTGATAATCCAGAGTTCTGACTGATAGGGGTAACTGATCTCTATGATGGCATCCTATAGGTACATCCTGTGGGATATTTTATTCTATAGGCCATACCAATTTTGGTAAGATTTTAAAGTATTTTGGAATTAGGTCACATTGCTATTGTTCATTACTTTAGAAGAGTATGGACCTGAATTCTTTCACAAAGTGCAATGCACAAAGTGAAGAAAAACACAGATTACTGTTGCTGGGAGATTCCTCAATCTCCAAACTGTTAGCCCCATCTGAGGACTGATAAATCATACATTGCATTGATTACTGACTACAAATTTCTTTATCTCTCGCAACTGGCTCCCTCCTCCACTATTCAAGTCACTCACTGTTTGATTGTTTTATGAAGCTTATAATACTCATAGGTGTAAAATATATTTTTCTAATTTTCCACCATTCTCAATCTTCCTGTGCCCTTAAGCATATTTTTAATTTCTTTCTGATATTCTTTTTTCTATCCCCTTTCCTTCTGTTTCTTCCCATGCTTTAATATATACATTTCCTAAATATCTATTCCCGCTCCATTTTTTTTTTGTTCTTCTTCACTGACTATATAAAAAATATGTCATTCTTAAAAGCTTAAAGTCACCTCTATAGGAAATGCTACAACTCTAAGCTATTTATTGATCTACACTTCTTTTTTTTTTTTAAAGGTTTTATTCATTTATTTGACAGACAGAGATCACAGCTAGGCAGAGAGGCAGGCAGAGAGAGAGGAAGGGAAGCAGGCTCCTTGCTGAGCAGAGAGCCCGATGTGGGGCTCGATCCCAGGGCCCTGGGATCATGACCTGAGCCGAAGGCAGAGGCTTTAACCCACTGAGCCATCCAGGCGCCCCTTGATCTACATTTCTAATATTCCAAGAGAACTCTTCATCTAGGACACTTTGTAAACTTTTTCTATTCAATGCATTTAAGACAAATATATAATTTTACCTGCAAACTCTTTTTTGCTTGCACATTCCCTTTCTATGTAATGACACAACACTCCTTCCAAGATCTCAGATTTAAACTCTTGTCTTTGTATCATTTTGATTTCTTCCTTCTCCTTATCTATAACTTTATCTCCAATTCAATAATTTCAGCCTTCCTAAAATATCCCCCACTCATTGTCTGTTTTCCCTTTTAACCACCTGAGTAACACTATTGCCTCTTTTTTACTTATGTCCTTTCAGTGGTTTCCTGACTGGTAAACCTACTTCCAATGTGGGTTTCTATTAATCTGTGCAGTTCTATTCATCTTATGCTTTGCTCCCATATTAATCTTCCTCAATGGGGAACTTTAACTGTGCTGTTCCTTAGGCTCAAAAATGCCATGGGTTTCTATTACCTTTGTTCTTACTTTGCCTTCCATATACCCTTTGCTTTAGCCAAACTAAACTCTTTTTCTGTATCCTGGAAATCTTCAGGGTTGTAGCCAATCTGTGCCTTTCTCTTGGTGTTATATCTGCTTAGAATTTTCTATCATCTCCTCTATACCTCAATTCATATTCATTCATCAAGGTCATGCTCAAGAGCCACTCTCCCTGAAAGGCTACCATATCTACTCATTCGAAAATAATGACTCTCTCCTCTGGAAATCCTGCTGTGTAGCCTCACTAGTCTAATGCAGCCACAGCAGTAAATGTCCTTTTTCTTTTTTGGGAGGTTGTGGAGGTGGGGTCTGGATTTTTTTTTTCCTCCCAAGGGTATGGACTGCATGTACATCACTTCAGTTGCAAAATTCAAATGCAGACCTAGTTTTTGGTTGGGATTATAAAGTGTAGGCTGTTAAGCTTGCTTAGATCTGGGTTTTGAAATCTAGATATATCTAGCCTAATCAAAAAGAGGGTGTTTGCTTGAGTAAGCCATGGAGGCCAAATCCCCAAAAAGCAATGCACGCTTGTTTGATTATACTTATCCTCTCTGTTAATGTACCTTTCCCAGTGTTCTTGCCAAGATAGAGATGGTAGTAGTGGTGGCAGTGTTATGGAGGGGAAGAAAAATAATGACAGTGAGATGTCAGATTATTTGGTCCAAGGTAAACTTTTTTTCCTTGGCTTTCTACGATTTAGTAGTATCATCCTAAAATAACAAATATTCCTAGCACTCATCTAGAGGCTCTGTTATTTCTTGATAATGTTGAGTGACAAGCATGTGGTAATGAGAAAAGACATGTATGGTGTAGATTAAATCTTCAATAAATAATTGCCAAATAAATTAATAAGCTTCCCATTTATATTCTCACTGTGATTAGGGCAAAAGTAAACAGGATCTGGAAAATGACACTGGATTACCATAAACTGAGTCAGCTGGTTACCCCAAAAACATCTATTATTTTGGATGTGTTCTCCTTTTTGGAATAGGTCAATGTAGCTTCATCTTCACTATCAATTCTTCTAATATACTTTTTCTTGGTTCTCATTTGTCTCAACTATCAAAGGCTCTTTGCGCCCTTACTTGCCATGGGAGGCTCTCTTGCCTCAGGAATTTTACAAATATCAAGTTAGCTTTGTGTTATGATCCTCTTTATCCAGAGTAATTCATTCTTCCATAGGATATCAAAATGCACAACTCAATAAATTGTGTCTTTATATGTTATATATAATACAGATATACACGTATATACACGTGTATGAAATATGTATATACATAAATATATATATATATATATATAAACACAGATAGATAGATAGATAGATATCTGTGTTTAAAATTTCACAAAATTCTGTGTCTGAAATAACTAAGGAAGTAGAAGTAGGTCAGTGGGTCGTGGGGGTTTCTTCCACCACTATGAGTAGGGCAGCCTACCACACAGGTGGTAAAATGAATTTTGAAGGCCATTGAACATTCAGTATTTGTCCAATTTATCAATTATAATAACACCTGGGCCCAATGTTCATATACTCACTGATGGAATCTAATGGGGAAAGAAATGCTTCTGTCACCATTTGGAGGATTTTATACCTACCTTAAAATATTTTATAGAACTTAAACCAACTCTTTTGTTTTACAGATGAGAAAACAGAGGCCTTAAGATGTAAAGTGACCACCTTATGGCCACACAGCCCATTAACCCCACACAGTTTATTAAATTTAGAATAACCAAATAAGATTGGCTGCAGTCACATAGTTCTAAATACTAGTATCACTGAACTCTTTCTATTCAGGGGAGATGACTTGGGTAATGATCATGCACCTGGGCCTTTCTTTGTACATGCTATTCATGACATCAGCATTTCCTTAAATCTTTTTTCTGCCTGATGAATTATAAGAAATTCCCCAAGTCCTAGATCTAATAACCTTCTCCTCTCTGGAGACTCCCTAGATTTCTAAGGCAGAAGCCATTGTTCATTCCTAGTGGTTTCATAGCTCCGCTTGACATCTCTACTACAATATTGTGTCCTTATGATTTGTACTTTTATCTGTTGTACTAATGGACTTTCAAATCCTTCAGAGAAGAGGTCTTGACCATCACATCTATTCATTTCTACAACTAAACTCTGGCTCCTACAGAGTAACTGCCCAAATGGAAGCATTAAAATTAAAAATGAGAATAAAGAGATTTTTATTATTCTATTATTCTGCCACATGGTTTGCCTGTTGCACCTGTATACACACACTGTAAATCTAAGCTGCTAATTGGGAATTACTGGTGGAGGAGTAAGGGAGAGAAATGCCTAATGTCTCTTCTTTCCTTTTTTTTTTTTTTCTCCTTTCCTTTCCCTTCCCTTCCCTTCCCTTCCCTTCCCTTCCCTTCCCTTCCCTTCCCTTCCCTTTCCTTCACTTTTCTTGTATACTTCTTAGAAGTGGACCAGCATGAATATTAAAAGTTTAGACAGACACATCAAAAGATTAGGGTCAGGGGCGCCTGGGTGGCTCAGTGGGTTAAAGCCTCTGCCTTCGGCTCAGGTCATGATCCCAGGGTCCTGGGATCAAGTCCCACGTTGGGCTCTCTGCTCAGCGGGGAGCCTGCTTCCCCCTCTCTCTGCCTACTGTGATCTCTCCCTCTGTCAAATAAATAAATAAAAATCTTAAAAAAAAAGATTAGGGTCATAACTTCATTATGTTTGACAAGTCCTTTGTACTTTCTGTTTCTCAGTTTCCCAAAGTCTCAAATGGGACTAATTCTAATGTTTCAAAGATATCTAATGAAGGATAAATTAGGTTTTATACATGAGGCCATTTAAAAATATAAAGAAGCAATGCTCATTTGGCTATTGTTAAGATGACCAAGACTGTAATGATGATAATATACTCCAGAAGATGAGGAAAAAGGTATGGATCTGAACCTCTAATGCTACCCTTTTTATTCAGCACTAAAATTTCATCAAATGTTTTTACTGAATGTCACTGCCCAAGGACTTCTGGTTTCTTTAGTTATCAGTAATCCCCACTATCATTTAATATTTCATCTTGTTCAATCATTGTTCTGTGAACATGCAGAAGTTGTCATTTTCTACAGCAGACACTGGGAATAATTTGGGCTCTGAACAGGGCTGTAAATTTCACCTTTATCACTTAGTTGGCCCTGTAACTATATGTAAGCTAAAAACAAAACAAAAAAACCAACTAACATTAAATCTTAGACACTATCTGTCAAATGGGAGTAATAATCAAAGATGCCTTATAGGGTTCTTTTTATAGTAAAGTGAAATATTGATGGTTTTATGTAATATTTTGGCACCAAAGTAAGTAATTAAAAGAAATAAATAAAATGTAAAAGATATTATCAGTTATCTACAATCTCATTAGATATCTATAATATCTTTTCTCATATACCATCATAATAGAAGTTTTAATACTATAACAACATCTTTGAAATACTTGCATAAGGAGGAAAGTACAGGATCTAGAAACAGACCCAAGTTAAATGAAATATTGTTGGTTTTGTGTAACATTTTGGCACCAAAGTAAGTAATTAAAAGAAATAAATAAAAAGTAAAAGATGTTATTAGTTATCTACAATCTCATTAGATATTTAGGATATCTTCTCTTATCTACCATCATAATAGAAGTTTTAATACTATAACAACATCATCTTTGAAATACTTGCATAATGAGGAAAGCACAGGATCTAGAAACAGACCCAAGTTAAAAAGTTAAAATGGCTCTCCTTTTTACTAATGTATAAACTGAATGATAAGTGAAATATATACCACATGACATTGTTCAGATAAAATAAGCAGTATATTTAGACACTTCTATATACAATATCAGGGATATAATAATAATAATAATGCTGCAATAAATAATAGTAATATTTAACACATATGTGGTAAAAACTTTTATGACTCCATCTCTAGTCTAAACACTGTACACATATTAGCTCATTTATTTTGTGCACCAACCTATTTTGCAGGTAAAGGAACTCAGGAACTGGGAGGTTTAGTGATTTGCCTGGAGTCTCATAGCCAGTTAAGTGAAGGATCCCACATTTAAAACCAGGTCCTCAGACCCCAGAATCCATGTAAGCAGAGAACACTATGTTGTTATCCTCCCAATAAACGATAGCTGTAATTGGCTGAATCTCCTGCAATATTCAAATATTCATAGGAGGGTTAGCCCCAGCCTACTTCCTGTTCAGGTAAAGCAAGCATTCTGGAGAGTCCCTTATCAGTAGGCATTAGATGGACCTGAAGAAGAGGGCTGCCCAAATGCTCTAGAGTTAGGAAGAGATGAAATGGAGGGTGGGGGAGGTGGATAGGAAGGTTACAAGAACCACCCAAAAGCTAACTTTGTATTCTGATTTCCCTCACTCTTTACCACTACTTACCCCCACAGATTAGAAAGTAAGTGAGAGCCTTTCAGACTGGGACAAAATAATTCTTATATAATTGGCCTAAGAAGCCATGCGTCAGCTCCAAGTGCCTGAGTCACCCCCGAGATGTGGCCGTAGCACACTGGGAACACACCACAGCCACAGGTTCTATGGTTCTGTAGCCACAGCTATCTGCCCAGACCCTGAATTTGTGGAAGAGAAGTGGAGGAATGTGGGAATAAAAGACAAGACTTGGAAGGGGGCCACAGACCATTTAGAATCGAACATTCCCTGCCTCAGTATTTGTGGCTTTTATGTTCCCCTATTCCTGTAATTGAAATATTGTTCATGCAATGAAGAGTCCAGGGCAGGGTGCTTTGCCAGCTGAACGTGCGGTCCACAAGAGAACAGTGGGCTCTATCCCAGCATGAGCCTAGGTGGCACTGCAAGGTCCAGTCGGGGTCCGCCAGCCCCTTGCCACAGGGTCCAGTGCCTCGGCCACAGTCTCCACTTTGCTCCAGAGAAGCAGAAGCAGTGTGAGTAGTGAGGTGGCTTCGACAATAGGCCGTCCACGGATAAGTGCAAACACTGGTTCCCATGATTAATGTAGATTTTCAAAATACTAAGTTCTTGAGGGAAAACACATTATTGGTGGTAGGAGCAACAGAAGAATAATAAACTATTTAATTTGAGTTTACTTTTAGATTCGAAGCGAATGCACTAACACAGCGCCTTCTGTCTCTCACTCAGGTTTTCACTTCTTTAGTGGTGACCTGCTATTCAGTCTGTTAAATCTCCTTCCTAAATCCCTAAACTCATTTGAGGCCTCCATCACTTTCTCCGTCCCCCGTCCTGTCTTCAAATTTACCTTTTTAAAGCCCCTTTTCTTCCATTTGTTCTCTAAACAAAACTCCACAGCCATTCCCACACTTCCTTTCCAGATGCTGCTAACAACAAATTATTCCCCACGGGTTTTAGCTAGGATTTCACCCCTGTTCCATTTGGCTCTCAGGACACATTTGTTGAACTCAAAAGCCTTTTAGCTGCCTTTTTTTTTTTTTTCTTTTCTCCTCGGGAAAACTGATAACAGCGCAGTTTCTCTCCCCAGAGCAAGTGACAGGCCCCAGAAATAATGAAACATTGAAAAAAAAAATCTATCAAGCAAAGCTTTGATAGTTGACCTATTTGGTCACTGTCTTTAACAACAACTTCATATTATTTTTCTTTTCTACTTTTTGTTTCATTTAAAGATCTATATTTATATTCATCTGGTAAATAATAATGATAGGACACCATCTGATCAATACTGAATATACAGTGGTCCCGGACTTCAACTGAATATTGATTTATGTTTTAAAAATATGAATATTTCTTTATGTTTTATAAATACTCAGCTGTGTTTTAATAACTGTTTTCCCCCAACGTTCTCATAATATTGTGAATAGATAACTATAAAAAATTTGTTGTTGTTCTTGTTGTGGTTGTTACATATTCATTTTTTTTTAAAGATTTTATTTATTTATTTGACAGAGATTACAAGTAGACAGAGAGGCAGGCAGAGAGAGGAAGGGAAGCAGGCTCCCCGCTGAGCAGAGAGCCTGATGCGGGGCTCCATCCCAGGACTCTGGAACCATGACCTGAGCCAAAGGCAGAGGCTTTAATCCACTGAGCCACCCAGGCGCCCCTATTCATTTTGTTTTATTTTGTTTTTCTGCATTTTAGGTACAGAGCAAAAAGAAAGCCATAATAAGGAAAGAACTACTTACTTGAATAAGCAATTATTGGAAATACAGAAGGTGCTGTTCATGTTCACCTTCTGTTGTCATGGATCTGTGCAGCTCTTACTAGCTTTTATTTTCTGATGAAAGCCTCACTCTCAAAATGTTAGCATTCACATTTATTTACCTATAACTGGTACAAGCACAAAACCCAACTGTAGACATAATATGGATCTGTGGCCACTGGCTTACAGATTCTGATATAGCCAGATGTGATCCCTGCTAAGTGACAAATTCAGGGTCTGAGGCCAATATGATCAGATCCCTGGCTCTTTCTCTAGGGTTAGAACATTCAGTCATATATGCATGTGTACAATGGGAAATGATAGTATGGTTGTATCTTAAAGAATATTTAATTAAAATATCTGTAACATAAGCCCCAGAGATATCCAGGAATGATATGCTGTTGACCACAGCAGAATGCTTCATAAAGATTGAAAGAAGGCTAAAAATGAGAAATTGAGTGTTTTACTCTATATTCCTTTCTTTCTCTTTAATCTAAACCCCTGGGAAAAAAGAACTGTGACTTCATGGTCAGTGTTGGCAATTATTTCCACTGAGCCTAGAATAGAGTTCTGTCACAGCAGGCATTCTGTAAGTGTTGATTAACTGATACAAACTAGGAAAGTAAAACTTTTCAATGGCCAAGATAAAACAGATAAGTTAATTATCAAAAGGAATAAGTTAGAGCTTCTAGTGGTACAACAGAACAGAGCTTGTGAAGGGTGTCCCTGATTGCCTTAAGGATTATTAGTCTCTGCGCCTTACTTTGGGTCACATAGAAGCAAAAATAGGGTATGTATTCAGCCTACCTTTGGCACACTGGCTTTGAAGTTATCTCAATAATATTTTCCAAAGTGAGAAGTCAGATTTTCCTAAAACACTTTGCAACTTGATACATATTAATTATAACTTATTCTAATGATTTCCCAGCACCAGAAAGTTATAAGAAGACAGACTAAATTAATACAAAAACAACAAAACAAATAACTTTAAAAACATTAAAATGCTTTAAAATATCTTAAGACATCTCCCTCACTGGAAACATTCAAATAAAGCATGAGGGACGCCTGGGTGGCTCAGTTGGTTAAGCGGCTGCCTTCGGCTCAGGTCATGATCCCAGCATCCTGGGATCGAGTCCCGCATTGGGCTCCTTGCTCGGCAGGGAGCCTGCTTCTCCCTCTGCCTCTGCCTGCCACTCTGTCTGCCTGTACTCATATGCTCTCTCTCTCTCTCTCTGACAAATAAATAAAATCTTTAAAAAAAAAATAGAGCATGAAAACCTTATTAGGGGCAAATAGAAAAGTCTGTGGTATAATGTGAGGTTAAGTAACCTGCAAAATCTTTTCAAAATCCCCCAATTCTGTAAGCCCCAATTAGTCCGACCAGAAGTATGAATATTCTGTGATATGATTCACCACTCTTTATAGCCCCACAGTACAATGGAAATACGTAACCTTCAAAAGTCCTGCTTTCAGGACATCTGGGTGGCTCAGTCAGTTAAGCCACTGCCTTTGGCTCAGGTCATGATCCCAGGTTCCTGGGATGGAGTCCCACATCTGGCTCCTTCCTCAGCGGGGAGACTGCTTCTCTCTCTGCCTCTGCCTACTTGTGTTCTCTTGCTCTCTCTCTCTGACAAATAAATAAATAAAATCTTAAAAAAAAAAAAAAAACAAGTCCTGCTTTCATCCCTTATTTCTGCCTCATTTACTTGGGAAAAAAAATGGTTCATAACGGCTGACTTCTAAGGAAATAACCAAGAGACAAGGAACAAGCAAAGTTTTATAAAGAAATAAGGTATAAATGGAAAGATCTGAATTATGTACCAAAATGTATTTAATGAATAAATGATTTCACAACCCCCCTGAAACATAAAGTATGTAAAAGGATGATAGATTGATACCCAGGGATGCAGATGATATTAATGTGTTCAGAATCAGGAGCCCATAAAAATATACTTATTCAATCAAATCAAAAATCAGGTAACTACTGAAGACTTTATTAAATAACCATAACATTTAGATCCTTGGGACACAGAGATGATTTGAATAGGGTCCATCATTAAGATATCTGTAGTCTAGTGGGGAAATAATATATGAAAAAATTTCACTGGAGTATTATATGCTCACCATAGTATCCCAAGTGGTGGCAACAGTATACCTGACATGTGAAGGTTGCTCAAAAAATATTTGCTAAATGAATGAAATGCTAAAATTAGGCAAAAACATGGTCTTGTGGAAGCAGTAGTAAGCCTAATTAAAAGCCAGAGGTATACCTGAAAATGGAAGTGGTGTTTGAACTGAATCCTAAAGATAAGCTGGAGTTTGATAACAGAAGAGGAAAAAAAAAATAATTCTGAGCAAAAGGAACACTGTGTGAAAAGGCATGGGAGTTTGAAAGTACAAATGAATTAAAATGACAGCAAAAATTTCATTAGAACTGGACCATCGATACAGTAAGGGCAGAAGCCATAGCTGAGGTTAAGGGATAAGACAAGGTTACCTGGTGAGAGGTCTTGAATAACGTTAAAATTGGATTTTTAGTTGAAATGCAGTGTAGAATTGTTTGCACATGATTAGGAGCTGCACTGGTCACAGTGAATGGGGGTTAAATCTGTCTAATATAGCAAGATGGTGGCCATTACAGCTATATTTGCTGTCATTTGAGTTCTCTCCAGGCCATCTGGGCTACACTGAAATTCCAATCAGCATAAGGATCTCATTTATGTACTAACGATATGGAAGTGTGCTCAGATCCATTGTATCAGATTTTGCTTCAAATCTTGTCATTGTTATTTTATGAAAACAAATCTGGAATATGGCAATCTCTTGTTCAAAACCATGAAGGGGGGCTCTGTGGCCTTCTGAGTAAATAGAAACCCCTTGACATGACTACTCCTAAATAAACCTTTTCTGTCTCATTCTCACCAATGGTTCCTACTAACTTAAATCTGTACATTGCTTCTTTGTCCGATGATGAGAAAACAGGTGTCAAGAGATAATATATTTCTCAAGTATAAATCCTCCTATAAACTCTCCCAAATCCCACAAAAATAGTCTTTTTTTTCTACCCCAGTTTACTTCTGTCATGGTTGTTCTGTTAAGCCATCTAAAGACCTTCGGTTATAAACCAAGCCACATCACTGAGGACAGATAAGTCAATGTGCCTACTGTTTCCTGAACATTGGAAAGTTATTCCTAAGTATGAATAAAACAAGGTGAATATAGAAAGTCCTGATCCAGACATATGGATGAGTCATTTTAAAGAAGCAAATCCTGCCTTCTGGGCAAGGTATAGACACCCAGAACTCCCCTGAGCCCCTGTCTTTTTCTTTTGTTAGGAGAAAAGTACATTCCTGGTTTAATCTCTCTAATTAAATAGCAACTTCTTCCACAGCTCTGGAGGTGGTTACATCCGAAAGCAATAAAACCCAGGATTCCTTCACTCAAAGAATCCTCCTAGTTATCTGTCTTCTAGGTCACATATCACAGGAGAGACTTAGGGCTGAATTTTTAAAAGGCAACCGGGCTTTTTCCTGTGAAGATGACAGGTGTGTTATGTATTACATTGGACAATGACATAAGAATTTCCAGCATGAAAGACTCCTCCTATCCCGTTCTACCCTCTTAAAGTGATCAAAGGTTTAAAGAATATTCATGTCCAATCCCTTAATGGTGCTGAGGCTGAAATATATGTGGAGATACCCAGGAGATTTTTAAAAAGTGCTGCAAGTAAAGTTCTCACTGTCAAAGCTTGGTAAAGCTCATGTGTGGGATGATGTTCTTAAAGCGAAGAAGGAAGTTCAAGATTGATATTGGCTCCCCACAACTGCCAGGAAGTTGAAACTTTTTCTAAGTTCTCAGGCACTGTTCATGGACTTTTACTAAGATCTATCCTCAAATATTGTTTCTTGTAGTTTCTCCTGGCTTCTGAGAGCAGGCTAGGATTCCCTTTTATATGCTCTGACATGCACTAGTTTCTAAGCCAAGTGCTCGGATAGACTGTAAACCTCATGAAGGCAGAAACTCTTTCTACCTTGTCTGTCAGCATCAAACACATGGCGTATAAGTACTTAAATTTTGTTTGACAAACGAAGTGTTAAATTAATGACATAGGTAGGTTTTCTAGTTAACTATAGATATTTCCAGCATGGAGTAAGAGAGAAATAAAAAAATTTTTCCCTAATAGAATCTCTTGCATGACTTTTTGTTCTTTCTGTAACATGAAAATAAAAGTACATTACCACCAAAGACATTGAGAGCACATTTGGACATAAGCTACACAGTAATCAAGAAGTCCTCATTTCAAAATGACTACATGATTTACATAAAGCTTACCAATGTGTTCTCTCTTCCCTACATCTGATTTTTTAAATTTTCCAATGATTTGATCTAGCCAAGGGTTTCCTATAATTCAGAACACTAGAAATACTTCCAACTCATACATATCCAACTGAGGATCAGACCTAAATCATCACTGATCAGAATCCAGCTCTACCCCAAACATACAAAGCTCAAGAGGCTGGCTGGTGTTTATGAAAGTCAGGCTAAAATTTTCATAGGACCTTGAGTGGCTGCAGCTTCTTCATCTACCTATAATTCTGTGATGGCTTTGAGTTTTTTGTTTTGTTATTTTTTTATTTATTTTTATTTTTTTTAAAGATTTTTTTTTATTTATTTGACAGAGATCACAAGCAGGCAGAAAGAGAGAGGAAGGGAAGCAGGCTCCCTGCAGGGCTCGATCCCAGGACCCTGGGATCATGACCTAAGCTGAAGGCAGTGGCTTTAACCCACTGAGCCACCCAGGCGCCCCTTGTTTTGTTTTTTAAAACACTTGAAGAGAGGGACGCCTGGGTGGCTCAGTGAGTTAAGCAGCTGCCTTCGGCTCAGGTCATGATCCCAGTGTACTCGGCAGGGAGCCTGCTTCTCCCTCTGCCTCTGTCTGCCTGTGCTCGATCTCTCTCTCTCTCTAACTAATAAATAAATAAAATCTTAAAAAAAATAAAAAATAAATAAATAAAATACTTGAAGAGAGATGCTCCATATGGAATGTCTCCCTTTGTTTCTGTATTTATTTATTTATTTATTTATTTATTTATTTATTTATTATTTGGCAGAGATCACAAGCAAGCAGAGGCAGGCGCAGAGAGAGGAGGAAGCAGGCTCCCCGCCGAGCAGAGAGCCCGATGCGGGGCTGGATTCCAGGACCCCGGGACCATGACCCGAGCCGAAGGCAGAGGCATCAACCCACTGAGCCACTCAGGTGCCCCTATTTCTGTATTTTAAGAAGTTGGATAAGTTGTATGGATTTGCTTATTTAGGGAAAAAGCCTCTACTAAAACCTAGACATTTGTCTATTCTCGTCAATAATTACATTTTATGGCTACAGAAAGATTCTACTTTATTGTGGCTTTATTAAGTCAAATGACACAATTATTTATTGTTATTTAGAGAACAAAAATTTAAAACAATAAGAAAAGCAGATTTTGTGGTATATGCAAGATTTATCTAATAGGTGAATCCTCCGTATCTTTAGAAGCTCTATCAATAACCTTGGTAACAAGAATTGTAGAGCTAGATTTAGAGAAAATGCATTAAAATTTTCAGATTTTTGAGGTGAAGAAATTGAGGAACAAAGATATCAAGTTGGACGAAGTTCGCTAAGGTACTTCTAGCTTAGCTGACAGTGAAACTCAGATGATGTCCCAAAACATCCAATGGTTATGAGGCTGTGGAAAGTTCAGCGAGTCTTTATCAAATGCCCTTTCTTTGAAATGCTTATGCTTGCACTGAGGCAGGTGTCTCCAGGGTGGCTACCACGAGGCCCTGCATCCTTAGGTCTCCACCTCTTCTCTCCTTCCTTCCACTCCTTGGTACACTTTACTTTGCATTCCTCTCATGGTGGCTTTCCACTGTTCTTGGAAAACCCCTAATAACTTGGCTCCCAAACCAGCAACATGCTCTGCTTAGAACCTACCTTCAATGCCTCTCCTGATTTAGCCAATGCTTGGTCATTACTTACATCTCTACTGTTTCCAAACATTTTCACATCATGGCATAACTAGAAAATGGTAAAATGAGCAAACAAACAAACAAACAAACAAAAACACTAAAGTAAAATGAGAAGTAGGGTGATTATCTCTGGATCTTCAGCCAGCCCCAGTCCTTTCCAGTCACACTGAGGGCAAAGGATCAAATTCTGGCCACATCTGTAACTCATTTATACTTCATAGGCCAGAGATGGGAAATATTACTACCATTCGCCCCTTAGTAATTATTGAATAAATTAATGAAAGGTCAAAATACCCAGAGTCCTACAATGAAGAGATGGAAGATGTGGGATAAAAACCCAGGATGTCTAGAGTTACAGACAATGTCATTAAAACTATACTGCTTTGGGACGCCTGGGTGGCTCAGTTGGTTAAGCGGCTGCCTTCGGCTCAGGTCATGATCCCAGTGTACTGGGATCGAGTCCCACATTGGGCTCCTTGCTCGGCAGGGAGCCTGCTTCTCCCTCTGCCTCTGCCTGCCACTCTGTCTGCCTGTGCTCTCTCTCTCTAACAAATAAATAAATTAATTAAAAAAAAACTATACTGCTTCTACTCCCAATATTTTAAAACATTATTAGGGAAACAATAAAGTATATAGTTTCAATGTGAATTTTAAAATATGGTTATTTTTCATTTATTTTAGAATTTTGGATAACCAGAAAACCCCATCTGTGAATATCTCTGACCCTCAATATGTACTTGTACAATTTAGTTTTGCTTTCTCCTGTGTCCCGGGCGATGTGCTATGTTATGCATCTACAAAAATGTGTGTCATGAATAACTCACCAGGCATGCACTTCTGCCCATCAGTAACTGGACTTTATTAGTAGCAGCAATCACTAAGCAAGTGTGATTTATACCCCTTTCTCCAAGTCTGAAGACTGGCTTTATTGGAATTTACTCCCAGAGCTCTTACTTAGCCCCACTATAAAGTATGGAAAGTTTTACCCTTTTTGCCCTCCTCACCCTCCCTGCTTTTCTACACTATTATTCTGTTGAGGATAGATCTTCTCTGGGCCTTAAAACACTCCATTCCCATCCACTCTATCAGTACTCTTCTGCTCTCTCTGACTACAGTTGCAGAAAGAAATATGTATGTTAAGGTGTAGATGACTGATTAACTTAAAACAAACATTTTAAAAGAATATATTAAAAAGACGATGCTTAAGCAAACATGTAAAATGGACTGAAATCTATTATGGATTTGTGCTTATTATGGAGACAGTTTAGGGACTCACTTTGAGGTTTGGGGTTGCTTACCTAATGCCTCTCAAATCAAACTGCACCAATGGCTGAATACCAGAGGCCACATCAGTGCTATGCATGTCCTAGAGATAATAAAAAATCTTGCAGTGCATTCCCTAGACACTTCAACAGAGCTTAGATCCATTGTACTCTTTCTTTGTCTATTGCTTACTTTCAAATTCTCTTTTACACTTTAATTAAGCTCCTTTTGGACTCTGAGGAGTTAAAGAGCTTTGCTAAAAAATAATGACAGAAACAGAGAGAAAAGGAAAAAATTCTTTCTGAAGAGAACTTTCTCTGTTGTTTTTTTTTTTTTTTTACATTATCATTATTCCATAGGAATCTCAGCTCTATCCATACTCTTTGTCTACATATACACGTGTGGGAAAAGGGCAAAGATGGATGTTGGCATGAGCAGAAAATGGTTCTCCCTGGGGCAATGAGATAACTTTAATAAAGGCCACTATGCTTAGGGATGAGCATATGTGTGTGAGAGAGAAAGAAAAATAGAGACAGAAAGATTGCAAAAGGAGAGATGAAAAAGATTAAGACAAAGAATGAGAAAAGGGGAAGGAAGGACAGACAAGAAAGGAGGGAGGGAGCCAAGGATGGGGAAGAAGACAGAGAAAGAGAGGTTAGCACTAGCTCACCTGGGATGCCCTGAATGGTAAATTTATAATAAGGAGATGAGGCTACTGAATGATTTACTGCTAATCCCATAGCAAGAGCAGGAGGAGGTGAAGGAACAAAGGTTTACAGTCCCTTTGGAGATTTGTTTCATCTGCACATCAGCCCACAATTAATGGCCATTTAGCTGTTGTTCTCCTGCTGGACACTGGTGGATTGATTCAGTAAATAAAAGTGACAGAGCAATGTCCCATGGAGGCAGGCGGCAGAGTCTCTGCACCTGTTATTTGTGAATCTCTGCTTGCCAGGGTCGTTGACCTTTAGAAGCTGGTGAAAATTAATAAGTGAAAGCACAAAGCTGCATGCTTAAAAAAAAAAAAAAAAAAAAAAAGGCAGTCAGAGGAACCAGGCAGCAGTTAGGCTACCTTTCTTAAGAACTGGCCAGTAACCTCTGAAGAGTTATCACCTCTCAGTCTTCAGACCAGCAGCCTCACGGAAGGTGAGACTACTAGTCAAACACCTCTCAGCTAGTTTCACTAAATCGTCCAAGAAGGCCCAGGGAAGCGGAAACATGGAGATTCTCTGGGAGTGGAAAACCACAGTTCATCTTGCCAGTTTAGGGTTCAGCCTGCCCCATTCTTCCTTGAGGCAGTCGGGGGGCAGCTGGAGGTGGGTGGTGAGGGGCCCAGCCAAACTGGGCTGGCACATCTGAGCAGCTGTGCTTGGCATGGCTATCTGGTGAGCAAACAGCTGCAGTGGGTAACTGATCATTTGCAAATAGTTAATGACAGATTTGTCCTTTGTGTTCACTGCCATAGGAGAGGAGGAAAATAAAAGGGAGGGAGAGTCAGGCCAGGGGATTTTATGGCTGCTGCTACTGCAACTGCTGTTGTTATTGTGGTTGTTTCAAAAGTGATAGGAAGGTCAACCAAAGTTAACAGGGTTTGCTTCTTTCCTGGGCAAGCTGCCTCCAGACCATAGGCTGTGGGCAGACCATGGTGATCAAGGAACATGAAACTTATAAGGCCTAAAACAGGATTTGTCAACCTGGTGTATTTTTATTTTCTTCTTTCTTTATTTCTCTCTACTCCCATATTTTTTGTAACTTGGCTTTTGTTTTGTTATTTTTTTCTCAGTAAATTGCAGTCATTTAGCAAGAGTAATTAGCCTTTGTTTGCCATGCAGATGAGGAAGAGCCTGGGTTTAGTTAAGTGAGTTACTGAGCATTAAATAGTGCACTCGATCCACGTATGAGTGTTAGTTGAGGGATTATAAAAGACACCTGCCCTCATATGTCCCTAAATAGAGTTGTAGCATTAGCAATGCATCCGTCTGAGTTAAGGCAAACCAGGTTTAAAGATTCTTCCTTTAAATGGCTCATTCCACTGGGATATAACTCACTTTTTTTGTTGTAGTGCATCTAACCCATCAGTGGGGCCTAGAAACCCTGTCAACAAAATATGTGCTGAATCTGGCCACTTCCATTCCCACTGCCATCAAACTAGCCAAGCCATCACTGGATCTTCCCTGTGTTTTTGTATTATGCTTCTAACTGGCTTCACATTTTTCCTCGATTACCCTTCTTCCATCTTCCTCCACCATAACCAGACTAATTATTTAAATCAAATCATGCCACCAGCTGAAAACCCTCAGCAGTTCTCCCAAGTACTTAGGATAATATCCAAATTACTTACCCTGACCTGCAGCCTGAACATTAACTCTTCTACTCCCTAATCTTAACCTATTCACTATTCTCTTGACCCTCACAGGCTTTCTGGCTATTCTTTTAACATGAGAAACTTGTTCCTGCCTCAGCAGCTTTGGCTTTGCTATTTTCTCTCCCTGGAGTTCTTTCCCTAAAATGTCCACTTGGCTGAAAACTTCTCAACATTCAGATCTCCTCTCAAATATCATTCTAGGGAAAAGGCCTTCCCTGGCCACCCTGTGTAAAGCAGACTTCTCTCTGTTAGTCTTACAATGCCCTGATTCTCTGAGTATCCCCATCACTGAGAAAAATACACAAAGTGAGGTTCAATATGTCTTATGTAATGAAGAAATTAATAAAATTAGGAGAATTACCTTATTAGAGTTTAACAAAACTAACACTGAAGGATGGGGGAAAATAATCCTTCTGATAGAAAGCAAGCAAGGAGGGGAAAGAAGGAAGATCTAGGATATGGGATTTATCAGAAGGAGATGAGTGTAGAGGGGGGCTGGCCATGCACCACATTAAGAGGAGGGAAACTTAGAAGTCTAGGGGCCTTCAAGAGAAATATATAACGTGTAAGGGGAGATAAAAGGTGAGAAGCAAGCAGCAATAACATGTGAGAATCACTAACTTCTTTTTAAGTACAGTTTTTGTGTTGTTATCTTGTTTCTTTGTGTGTGTGTGGCAAAAGTAATCTATATTCAAACATTAAGTGTTGAATGGCTAGCGAGTCCTTCTTATTAAGCCAGAATTAACAACCTCTAGGTTATGAAAAGTGTAAAAAATATTCAAGTTGTTTTCCAGACTTCTTCAATTCCCAATTTCCCATGTTCTTTAATGGCATTATCAACCAACAATCTAAATGGGAATAGGCTCATAAAACCTGTCCCAAGCCAAGAAGGATGGGATCATTTCATGGCTTACAAGTAGCTCAACTGCATCATCTACCCCAAAGTGCCCTTAAAGGTAGTTGTGAGATCCTGGCTTTCTAGTTCAATGATGCCAGATGGTTTATAGAACCCCAGAGAAAGTGAGAAGCATCTCTGTAAGCCTCAGAGCCTAATACCTGGTAATTATCAAGGCTAACTCAAGAATATGTATAGATGGAAAAGTAATTTTTTTAAAATCCAAATCAGTTGAGGGTTGAGCTCATAAGAAAACAGAGTAGGCAATTATTTATTCTATTTGTTATATGATGTGTAATAAATTTTTCAACTACACCATTATCACAGACATACTGACAAACTACACACTCACATACCCAAACATACCCCCACCAAATAACCTTTATTATCACACTATGATTTTCCCTGAGAATGCTGGGAATCTGAAGGTTTTGATTTGGCTTGAGCAATACTAAAGGCTTTTTTTTTTTTTTAAAGACTCTATTTATTTATTTGACAGAGAGAGATCACAAGTAGGCAGAGAGGCAGGCAGAGAGAGAGGGGGAAGCAGGCTCCCTGCCAAGCAGAGAGCCCGATGTGGGACTCAATCCTAGGACCCTGAGATCATGATCTGAACCGAAGTCAGAGGCTTAACCCACTGAGCCATCCAGGTGCCCCAATACTAAAGGCTTTATCAACCACAGATTATCAGGGAGTTATTTTGAGGTAATATATAGATACAGTGAGCTGACATGAGAAGATGGGACCTAGTGATTTTTTAGTAAGAAAATAGATTCCAAAATATGGCAGGAAATAAGCATCCTCAAAAGTTCTGCTTTAATATGTATGGAGTGGGAACCCAAGAATGAGAATTTCTAACAAGTTTCCAGGTGATGCTGGTGTTGCTGTTTTCCAGGTTCCAGACTTTAAGAATCACTGGTCCTAAGTTCTAATTTGACAAATGAAGTATCTAAAGGCTACAAAGATTTAAAGTTTCTGTAAAGATTCAAGTATATGTGGTATAAAAGCATTTATCCACAGATATTTATCAGTCATTCATTAATGCCAAGGGAATGTTCTTCCTACCCTTCCCACTAGAAGAATGTGGCAGGGTGACCATCAAATTTTTGAGAAGGCTATTGTGCTTTTGTTAAATGTCCTATATGGATACTTTCAGAGGTCTTCCTTACATTTCTCAGATTAAGTGGGGGAAGAACTGGCACCAGGTTACTGATTCTGGTGGCCTGGCCTCCTATCATTGACTCATATGCAGACGGACATGGCTGTGCTCTGTCTGCTCCAGCTCCAGTACATTCTCCTTTCTTGGATGCCTCCACCTCCACTAGGGAATTTGGTTGACAAGAGAAACTTTGTTTAATTCCTCTTTGAATATATTGATTGTCCTTGTTTTTTATTGTAGAAAACTTGGTCAGAACACTCAGCTAAGAGCAGAGAATATGACCCAGACCCCCAGATGTGTGATCATTTCCCTCCCTATAGAAAACTGCGGAATGACTTGCCAAGTAGCTGGACAGCTTGGGGCAACAGAATTGGCCCCCATGGAAATAACATAAAAAGGCAAGGTTGTGGTCAGCAGAGCTTATGCCTAACTAGGGAAACTACATTCAAGAAGGTATCACTGTGAGGTTTCCTGTTAGGATGGTTCCAGACAACAGGTCAATTATTTCTCACTCAGATGCTGAAACCAGAGGAAGGGGGAGATCAAAGGGTTACAGTAAAAGGTTAATGACTGAAATAAGTTTAACAAATAAAGAGAAAAAAAATGTTCTCTGCACACAGCATGGAGTCAACCCCTAAGTGTCACTTTAAGAGTAGGTCACAGAGTCAAATGCTGCAGAGCCCTGCTGTAGAAGGGCTGGGAAATTTTATAATGAATAATGGCATTTATATAATATGAAGGGTTAGAGCTGGAAGCTGAGGGCTACTAAGATCAACAGTAAGTACTGACCCCACCACCCGTAAAAGAGTCTTACTGTTTTTTGACCAGAGTGGGAAGCTCAATGTTCATGCAGGCTTATCTCCAGATCTGCATTAATCTGCTCTCATAATCCAGGCTTCCTTTCTGATTAGCGAGAGGTCAAAGAATCTGCACTTGGACATGCTGACTCTGTGGCCTACTGACATGGGTGGCAGGGGCAGCACAGCCTTCTGACCTAAGTTAGAGAAAGTCCAGGCCAATGTCCTCTTGTCTTCATAAGACTTCACGGACAAATTGCAGGGTTAGGATCTGCTGATTGGAGTAAGGTGGGATTCTTTACAAAAGTCTTCCAGAGTAAACGAGTTTGCATGAGACTCTGACAAAAGTACTGACATACTCTGACACAGAGAGAAGGATTGGAGTAGAATGTGTATGTGTTTGTGTGTACCTGTATGTATGTTGGGATTGGGGAATAAAGAGGTAGTCTGGTGAAGTCTACTTTACAGAGAAAGAATCACTTGTACAAGCATTAGACCAATGACAAAGGTGATGCTACTTTTGTTTTTGAAAAGCAAAGAAGGCCTTACACATCCATAGGAGTGTTGTTCTTTAAAAAAAAAAAAAAAAAGTGAACCTGAAAGACTGTACACGTCTCAATATCCTACTTTGTTCCAAAGATAGCTGGAATGCCTCTTTGGATGTTGCCTTCAGAGGTGGTAATGTATTACTTTCAAATATTCCTTGTTACAACAAAGTTTCAACTTATTTTAAAGATAGACTTAAATGAAAAAAATCTGTTTATCCTACCTCTCTCTTTCTTAAGATTGGGATGAAGTTGAACAACTCACTTACTTTCTGTGTGCCTTAATTTTCCCCATCTGTAAAGTCAGAATAAAATAGTTATCTGCCTTTTAGAGTTTTGAGGGAATTAAATGCATTAATATGCTTTAAAGGCTTCAAATAGTGCCTGTAATATAGTAAAATAAAACAAACACTCTGTAAAAAGTTAAGTAATACTAGAATTGAGACTGTTGAAAGAAAAAAAATACAGGTAGTGAAACTGAGCAGTACATTTTTTGGTGCAAAACAATGAGGCATATGTCATGAGACACAAACTTTTGACATTTATGTGTATAGCATCATTATTTACCACTCTCCCCACTATTTTTACCAGAGGCCCTTCTCCTGACT
>RCUC01156904.1:0-78585 GCA_003697995.1 Taxidea taxus jeffersonii | reverse complement strand
AACATATAATGTAACCCCACCACCCTCTCCCAACCCCTCTCCCCCCCTACTCCCCTCAGTTTGTTTTATGACATTAAAAGTCTCTTTTGGTTTGTCTCCCTCCCAATCCCATCTTGTTTCATTTTTTCTTTAAATATGAGCATCTCCACTTCCTCATATAAGGGAGATCATGTGATAGTTGTCTTTATCCAGTTGACTTATTTCACTAAGCATAATACGCTCTAGTTCCATCCATGTCATCGCAAATGGTAAGATTTCATTTCTTTTGATGGCTGCATAGTATTCCATCGTATATATATACCACATCTTCTTTATCCATTCATCTGTTGATGGACATCTAGGTTCTTTCCATAACTTGGCTATTGTGGACATTGCTGCTATAAACATTCGGGTACACGTGCCCCTTTGGATCACTACGTTTGTATCTTTAGGATAAATACCCAGTAGTGCAATTGCTGGGTCATAAGGTAGCTCTATTTTCAATTTTTTAAGGAACCTCCATGCTGTTTTCCAGAGTGGTTGCACCAGCTTGCATTCCCACCAACAGTGTAGGAGGGTTCCCCTTTCTCCACATCCTTGCCAGCATCTGTCATTTCCTGACTTGTTCATTTTAGCCATTCTGACGGGTGTGATGTGGTATCTCATTGTGGTTTTGATTTGTATTTCCCTGATGCCCAGTGATGTGGAGCACTTTTTCATGTGTCTGTTGGCCATCTGGATGTCTTCTTGGCAGAAATGTCTGTTCATGTCCTCTGCCCATTTCTTGATTGGATTCTTTGTTCTTTGGGTGTTGAGCTTGCTAAGCTCTTTATAGATTTTGGATACAAGCCCTTTATCTGATATGTCGTTTGCAAATATCTTCTCCCACTCTGTCAGTTGTCTTTTGGTTTTGTTGACTGTTTCCTTTGCTGTGAAAAAGCTTTTGATCTTGATGAAGTCCCAATAGTTCATTTTTTCCCTTGCTTCCTTTACCTTTGGCATTGTCCTTGGAAGAATTTGCTGCGGCTGAGGTCAAAGAGGTTACTGCCTGTGTTCTCCTCAAGTATTTTGATGGATTCCTTTCTCACGTTGAGGTCCTTCATCCACTTTGAGTCTATTTTCATATGTGGTGTAAGGAAATGGTCCAATTTCATTTTTCTGCATGTGGCTGTCCAATTTTCCCAACACCATTTGTTGAAGAGGCTGTCTCTTTTCCATTGGATATTCTTTCCTGCTTTGTCAAAGATTAGTTGACCATAGAGTTGAGGGTCTATTTCTGGGCTCTCTATTCTGTTCCATTGATCTATGTGTCTGTTTTTGTGCCAGTACCGTACTGTCTTCATGATGACAGCTTTGTAGTAGAGCTTGAGGTCTGGAATTGTGATGCCACCAACTTTGGCTTTCTTTTTCAATATTCCTTTGGCTATTCGAGGTCTTTTCTGGTTCCATATAAATTTTAGGATTATTTGTCCCATTTCTTTGAAAAAATTGAATGGGATTTTGATAGGCATTGCATTAAATGTGTAGATAGCCTTAGGTAGCATAGACATTTTCACAATATTTATTCTTCCAATCCATGAGCATGGAACATTTTTTCATTTCTTTGTGTCTTCCTCAGTTTCTTTCATGAGTACTTTATAGTTCTCTGAGTATAGATTCTTTGCCTCTTTCGTTAGGTTTATTCCTAGGTATCTTATAGTTTTGGGTGTAATTGTAAATGGGATTGACTCCTTAATTTCTCTTTCTTCTGTCTTGTTGTTGGTGTAAAGAAATGCAACTGATTTCTGTGCATTGAATTTATAGCCTGACACTTTACTGAATTCCTGGACAAGCTCTAGCAGTTTTGGAGTGGGGCCTTTTGGGTTTTCCACATATATTATCATATCATCTGCAGAGCGATAGTTTGACTTCTTCTTTGCTGATTTGGATGCCTTTAATTTCTTTTTGTTGTCTGATTGCTGAGACTAGGACTTCTAGTACTATGTTGAATAGCAGTGGTGATAGTGGACATCCCTGCCGTGTTCCTGACCTTAATGGAAAAGCTCTCAGTTTTTCTCCACTGAGAATGATACTTGCAGTGTGTTTTTCATAGATGGCTTTGATAATATTGAGGTATGTGCCTTCTATCCCTACACTTTGAAGAGTTTTGATTAGGAAGGGATGTTGCACTTTGTCAAATGCCTTTTCAGCATCTATTGAGAGTATCATATGGTTCTTGTTCTTTCCTTTGTTAATGTATTGTATCACATTGATTGATTTGCGGATGTTAAACCAACCCTGCTGCCCTGGAATAAATCCCACTTGGTAGTGGTGAAAAATCCTTTTAATGTACTGTTGGATCCTATTGGCTAGTATTTTGGTGAGAATTTTTGCATCTGTGTTCATCAAGGATATTGTACTGTAATTCTCTTTTTTGATGGGATCCTTGTCTGGTTTGGGGATCAAGGTGATGCTGGCCTCATAAAATGAGTTTGGAAGTTTTCTTTCCATTTCTATTTTTTGGAAGAGTTTCAGGAGAATAGGAATTAATTCTTCTTGAAATGTTTGGTAGAATTCCCCTGGGAAGCCATCTGGCCCTGAGCTTTTGTTTGTTTGGAGATTTTTGATGACTGTTTCAATCTCCTTACTGGTTATGGGCCTATTCAGGTTTTCTATTTCCTCCTGGTTCAGTTTTGACAGTTTATATGTCTCTAGAAAAGCATCCATTTCTTCCCAGATTGTCAAATTTATTGGCATAGAGTTGCTCATAATATGTTCTTATGATTGTTTGTATTTCTTTGGTGTTGGTTGTGATCTCTCCTCTTTCGTTCATGATTTTATTTATTTGGGTCCTTTCTCTTTTCTTTTTGATAAGTCTGGCCAGGGGTTTATCAATCTTATTAATTCTTTCAAAGAACCAGCTCCTAGTTTCATTGATTTGTTCTATTGTTGTTTTGGTTTCTATTTCATTGATTTCTGCTTTGATCTTTATTATTTCTCTTCTCCTGCTGGGTTTAGGCTTTCTTTGTTGCTCTCTCTCGAGTTCCTTAAGGTGTAGGGTTAGGTTGTGTATTTGAGACCTTTCCTGTTTCTTGAGATAGGCTTGTATTGCTATATATTTTCCTCTCAGGACTGCCTTTGCTGTGTCCCACAGATTTTGGACCATTGTGTTTTCATTATCATTTGTTCCATGTTTTTTTTCAATTCTTCTTTAATTTCCTGGTTGACCCATTCATTCTTTAGAAGGATGCTGTTGAGTCTCCATGTATTTGTGCTCTTTCCAAATTTCCTCTTGTGATTGAGTTCTAGCTTCAGAGCATTGTGGTCTGAAAATATGCAGGGAATGATCCCAATCTTTTGATACCTGTTGAGACCTGATTTATGACCCAGGATGTGATCTATTCTGGAGAATGTTCCATGGGCACTAGAGAAGAATGTGTATTCTGTTGCTTTGGGGTGGAATGTTCTGAATGTATCTGTGATGTCCATCTGGTCCAGTGTGTCATTTAAGACCTTTATTTCCTTGTTGGTCTTTTGCTTGGATTATCCGTCCATTTCAGTGAGGGCTGTGTTAAAGTCTCCTACTATTATTGTATTCTTGTCAATGTGTTTCTTTATTTTGTTATTAATTGGTTTATATAGTTGGCTGCTCCCATGTTAGGGGCATAGATATTTAACATTGTTAGATCTTCTTGTTGGACAGACCCTTTGAGTATGATATAGTGTCCTTCCTCATCTCTTATTATAGTCTTTGGCTTAAAATCTAATTGATCTGATATAAGGATTGCCACCCCAGCTTTCTTCTGATGACCATTAGCATGGTAAATTGTTTTCCACCCCCTCACTTCCAATCTGGAGGTGTCTTTCGGTCTAAAATAAGTTTCTTGTAGGCAGCATATTGATGGGTTTTGTTTTTTTATCCATTCTGAAACCCTGTGTCTTTTGATTGGGGCATTTAGCCCATTTATGTTCAAGGTAACTATTGAGAGAAATGAATTTAGTGCCATTGTATTGCCTGTAAGGCGATTGATACTGTATATTGTCTCTGTTCCTTTCTGATAATACTTTTAGGGTCTCTCTTTGCTTAGAGGACCCCTTTCAATATTTCCTGTAGAGCTGGTTTGGTGTTTACAAACTCTTTCAGTTTTTGTTTGTCCTGGAAGCTTTTAATCTCTCCTTCTATTTTCAATGATAACCTAGCTGGATAAAGTATTCTTGGCTGCATGTTTTTCTCCTTTAGTGCTCTGAATATATCATGCCAGTTCTTTCTGGCCTGCCAGGTGTCTGTGCATAAGTCTGCTGCCAATCTAATATTTTTACCATTCTATGTAACAGAATTCTTGTCCCGTGCTGCTTTCAGGATTTTCTCTTTGTCGCTAAGTCTTGTAATTTTACTATTAGATGGTGGGGTGTGGACCAATTCCTGTTGATTTTGAGGGGTATTCTCTGCACTTCCTGGATTTTGATGCTTGTTCCCCTTGCTATATTAGGGAAATTCTCTACAATAATCCTCTCCAGTATACCTTCTGCTCCTATTTCTCTTTCTTCTTCTTCTGGAATCCCAATTATTCTAATGTTGTTTCGTCTTATGGTATCACTTATCTCTCGAATTCTCCTCTTGTGGTCCAGTAGTTGTTTGTCTCTCTTTTGCTCAGCTTCTTTATTCTCTGTCATTTGGTCTTCTATATCATTAATTCTTTCTTCTGCCTCATTTAACCTAGCAGTAAGAGCCTCCATTTTTGATTGCACCTCATTAATAGCTTTTTTTATTTCAACTTGATTAGATTTTAGTTCTTTTATTTCTCCAGAAAGGGCTTTTATTTCTCCTGACAGGGTTTCTCTAATATCTTCCATGCCTTTTTCAAGCCCGGCTAGAACCTTGAGAATCATCGTCCTGAATTCCAGATCTGACATATTAGCAATGTCTGTGTTGATTAGGTCCCTAGCCTTCGGTCCTGCCTCCTGTTCCTTTTTTTGTGGTGAGTTTTTCCGCCTTGTCATTTTGTCCAGATAAGAATCCACTGTTCTCCTTGTTAAGTGAACTTGGTCTTGGCTGGATTTCTTGTTGATCTTCTGGGGGAGGGGCCTGTTGTAGTGATTCTTAAGTGTCTCTGCCCCAGGCGGAATTGCACCGCCCTTATCTGGGGCTGGGCTAAGTAATCCTCTCAGGTTCGCTTTCGGGAGCTTTTGTTCCCTGAATGCTTTCTGTAGAGTTCTGGAGGACGGGAATGAAAATGGCGGCCTCCCAATCTCCGGCTCGGAGGAGCCGAGAGCTAGGGGCCCCAGTCTTCAGTGCGCCTTCAGAGAAAAGCGCTTAATCACTCCCGTCTCCCCAGCCTCTGTTTGCACTCGGAGACCGTGCTCAGAGACCGCACTCGGAGAAAATCGTGTGTAAGCAGTCCCGTCTCATTGGCTTCTGGGAGCTCCGAGCTCACCCAGCCTGTGACCAAGCATCTCTCTCTCTGGCAGAGTCCCACCTGGAGTCTCCGAACCCTGTAGATCCCTGAGCTCTCCCGGGTTGGAGTCTCCCCGGATCTTGTGGGGACCCCTCGCACAGAGCACCGGCCCGTGTCACAGAGCACGGCTCTAGGAAACCTCAGCTCTAGGAAACCTTGGCTCTGTCTCCGCAGCCGGCTTCCCTGCTCTAATATCTGTGAGTTCTGCGACACCCAGACACCCCCGATCCTTCTGTGTCCCTATGGGACCTGAGTCCACGCTGTCCCCGCGAGGTCTTCACCCCAGTTTAGCCTCTGGAGTGATGTCCGCCGCTTGCCGGGAGCTGGCCCCTCCCCCTGGGGTCTATCTTCCCGTCGCGTTGGATTCACTTCTCCGCTGGTCCTACCTTTTAGAAAGTGGTCAATTTTCTGTTTCTAGAATTGTTGTTTTTCTTCTCTTCGATCTCCTGTTGGATTCGTAGGTGTTCAGAATGGTTTGATAGGCTATCTAGCTGATCTCCTGCTGCCTGATGTCATCTCATACTGCTAGTTCTCTGCCATCTTGACTCTCAATTCTTCTGCCTTTAATATTTTTATTTTTAAAAATGATTTCTGCACTGAGAAGAAAAACATTTTTGAGATTTTTATTTGTCTGTGTTTTCTGTGTTGAAATATGCCCTCAATTCAGGATTTTACTGTGTTACTGCAGTCTCAGAAAGCATGTCTTCAACATCAAGAAATTTCCTGTAACAGTAAGATCTGGGCATTTTATAATTATGCTAATTATAGCAATCAAGAGATCGAAAAGGGAAACCGGCTATGTTTCTGAAGAAGTATCAGGGAAAGATATATATGTAGTGTGTTCATTTTTTAGATGAAGATATGCTCTATTGTGTTGGCTATAGATTTTAATTCTATTATTGCATTTTTCATTTCCTCATATTCTCTCTTCTTTTATCCATTCTTGCTTACATCTAATCCTGTTATAAAAGTTTATCCTTTTCTTTGCTACTTCCCAAAGCAGCAACCATGCAATATGTCTAGAATCTAAACTTAGAATCAATAGGCCCCTTGGAGTCCCATCATTAGCTTAAGGTGCCTATGAAACACGCAAATTATTGTACGAGTGTTCGGTTATCTTGGCATAACTTTCTGAATTTTATCAAAACACTCTAGTTTTTTGCACTGACACATATTTGTCCATATACTAGCACATAAAATAAAAATGGGTGTTAACTTTTGCATGGAGTGTACAGTGAGACTTTGTCTTTGCATTTAGTTGAATGTCGCTGGCAATAAGTTCTATGGCTCCTGTAAGGGAAAGAGCTAAACTCTTAAAGTCTCTCTTTTAACATTTCCCACTGTAAACATAGGTCCAGTCCTGCACATAGAGTTGGTGACTGGCCTCTTATTATAACTGTGTTTCTTCCAAATCCCTCTCCCACTAGCCTGGCTTATTATGTCAAGTATCCTGTAAATTACATAACTGTAGTAGAAGTGTTTTCCTACAGCTCCTTATAAAAAATATCTATTACTTGCATGGGCAGATACGAGCCTGTCCCTCTGGGTCATTTCCACAAAGGGTCTGACCATCTACATTTTAATGTAACTAGAAAAAGAATTCCACGAGGAAGGTAAGTTTGTGTGCTTTTGTTCACTACTATATTCACAACACTTAGGATAGTGCTCAGCATATGGTACATATGCAGAATATTTGTAGAAGGAATTAATGAACAGCTGTGTATTTGAGGCCTTTGCTCTGGTGAAAACACTTTCAGATGAATTTCCTCCTCTCTTACCTCTACTTCTGCCTTCTCTCCTCCTCTGCATCTGGGTTCATCAGATACTCCCCATTATTTCCTATAGCTTTTCTCCCTCCTGGCCAAATTCTTCACATGAACATTTACATGTGCTCAGGTCTCCAATCTTAAACATACAGAAAAATAATCCCTTATTGATGTCCATGATTAAAAGACTGTAATGACTCTAAATTTTAATCATGATATACAAAAGCATTTCTGATGTAGCCCTTCCTTTCTTCTTCAGCTTCATCTCTTGCTCTAGGTCTTTGACATAGACAGCCTAACCCTTCTGATATTTTATGGCACAATGTTTCATCTCTCTACCAACTCTGCACATTTTCATAAAATTGTAACTCTTACTGGGCCTTCACCTAATTATCCCTTTTCTCTTTGACTAGATAGTTTTTTCCTCACCCTTATACTGCAGCTTTGATTTTAATTCTTGGGAAGCCTATCAGTTGCCCTGATCCATGGTGTTTTTTTGTGACTCTTATGGAACCATGTAGTTCCCCCATCACTATACCCAGCTACTTAGGAAACTATTATGCCAGGTGATGTATCTATATACTTTTTAACATTCCCTAATAGAGTCCAGCTCATTTGAATACTACCTACTTTATCTTGTTTTCCTCTCTATTTACAGACACAAGTACAATGTTAAAAATATGAGTGCTCACTATTGCTGAAAAAGTGAATAAGTGAAATAATGCTGTAATTATTTTTTTTAAGATTTTATTTATTTGTTTGTCAGAGAGAGGGAGCGAGCATAGGCAGACAGAGTGGCAGACAGAGGCAGAGGTAGAAGCAGGCTCCCTGCCAAGCAAGGAGCCCGATGTGGGACTCGATCCCAGGATGCCGGGACCATGACCTGAGCCGAAGGCAGCCACTTAACCAACTGAGCCACCCAGGCGTCTCTAATGTTGTAATTATTATTTTTGTTGAATATATAATGTTTAATATGAACTTGATTATCCTCCAATCCTCATTCTAACTTCTTGAATAACATGAGATCAGAGAAAGTTCACTGCTTAGAAAATAAGTTATGTTGTTATCATGCCCCCTGCCC
Organism: Taxidea taxus jeffersonii; assembly: GCA_003697995.1. Classification (NCBI taxonomy): domain Eukaryota; kingdom Metazoa; phylum Chordata; class Mammalia; order Carnivora; family Mustelidae; genus Taxidea; species Taxidea taxus. Next base: position 70,324 of record RCUC01156904.1, on the reverse strand, counting down.
CCTCTAAGTCATTCTTAATTCTGCTGGGTAATTATGTTATCACAAAGAAATGTATTTAATCAAATATCTTCTGCACATGGGACATATCTAGTCAATATGTGGTAAACAAGTTTATTTCAATATAAAGTAGGGACACTGTTTCAGAGAAATGCATTGATCTCAAATGGCAGCGTTAGTCTTCTTTTGTGAGAAGAATCTTTCAAATAAAGCTACTTGAGTGTTTGAAGGTGTCAACACTTTGATGTTTCAAAGCCTCAATTATTCAGGTACCACAGAGCGAGCATTGTATGTCTGCCAATGTCACATTTAAAAAGCTTAGATGGCTAAGATGCCATGTTCTGTTCAAGTCTTCTGATATTTGGAATTAAGAGAAGACCCCTTTTATTTCAACAACTCCTAAGGCTCTCCCAGTCGTCATGCTGTTGCTCTGAAACTCAGCATTCATTAAATGCTTGCTTGCAATTTGAATACATTGTTAACAGAGTGGACAGCTTCAGAGGTTGAAAGTTCAATTTATACTCTAGGGCAGGGGGAAAATTTTTGATATCTCTGATTGAGGTTCGTTATTGGATCAAAGGCTTGGTTTGGAGCCAGAGTTGTATTAGACAAATTATCTGAGAGGACTGAATAAAATGCTTTTATCTTATGAAACATCTGTCCAAGCTATAACCTTGTTTCAGTATATGGCATTCAAAGAATATGTTGCACTCCTCCCAGATGGGTCTGAGACTTTTTTCAAGAAATCAAGTGCAGACCCTGTTATTTTCTATCGACATTATAAAACACCACTTTATTACATGCCCTGTGATGTAAAGCTTCAGGTCCACTGGCTCTGAAGTCACAACCATAAACCCCAGAGCTATACCACCTTTTGTTTGTCAGACAAATACTTGCATGTAAATCCCTAGGGCAGTTTGCTCCAAATAGTAGCCTTTCCCAGCTTCAAAAAATGTGTCATTTGCATTGGTCTGAAATTATCTGGAAATTACATTTGGATTAAATACCCTTTATGGGTAAAAATAAATTTTAAATATTTGGAGGAAATAATGCATAAAGCACATAAGAGGTGTTATCAGTAATACTGACAAATGAAGTTTTAAATTCCACCTTTTATGTCCAGTTTCTTATAGTAACAATAAGTAATTGCTAATCAAGTGAAAAGAAATTATCATCCAGCATATCACTCTCAGATGATTCCTTCTAAAGCACCATTTTCAAAAATGCCTCGGTCACATTACCATTCCCTTTTTTGACACCACATTGTTGTTTTGTTTTTCTACTTCCAGGATGTAATTTTTGTTTGTTTGTTTGTTTTACCTTCAGTATTTTACTCAGTATAATGCCCAGCCCCACATCAGCTTCTGCTTGTAGTGGATCTAAAATACCCTTTAAGGATCTGCTAGACTGATTCTTCTATGAATAATTGTCTCATCATTTCAACCTAGAATGATCTCTCCTGCCTCACATTTGTATTACTTATTATCTGCCCCATTTGTTAGGCATTAAGGTATCCATTGCCTTGTGACATCTGTTCTATTTTTGGCTGATGTTGCAATTGACCTTTTTATGTATGTATCTTGTCTCCTTAACTGGATGGAATGCTCCTTGAGGACAGGGTCATGAATTGAATCATAGATTTTTACGCCTACAAGAAACTTTAGAGATCAAATAGTCAAACACCTCATTCTGTAATTGAGAAGAGGAGTCTGATAGAAGTTAAATAACTGATTTAAGGTCAAACAATAATTTAGTTAGAAGGCCTGAAATAGAGTTCTTGGTTTGAAATACACTGTCCTTTAGAGTGTGCTCCATCCACTGTATCTTTCATAACATATTAGAGTTGAAACAGGCATTAGTAATCCAACTTCCTCAATTTCTAGAGTGAGAAACTGAAGCCCAGAGAAGCTGTGAAATTGTTGTCAGTGTCATTTATTGAGTTAATTCTAGCAGTCCTGTGAAAATTTAGATTTCCTATTTGTACAATGCTTTGCCCACTGACCTAAACTCGTTTCATCTTTCTGTATTCTGTAAAATTCTATGTTCCAAGTAAATAACTATTAAGCATCTATTAAACATTATACATGAAAGTTTAAATATCTCCAATACAGAATCCTAGAATCTGGCATTTCAGTGGAAATTGAGAAAAATTGTTAGTTTCAGAGTTTAGACTTTTTCATTAGGCTTTCACTGTATAACACTCTATTTTATATAAGGAGACCCAAACTGTGGATAAAAATGGATAGATTTGGGAATAACTCTATTTGTAGGGTTAAAAAAAAAAGCCTTCTGACTTGTCAGGTTTTCTGGAGTCAAATCCCCACCTTTTCTGTGCATGGCAGATCTATATTCCACAGGACTCTCTATCTGTGTAGGATTGACTGGGGTTTCGATGTGTTTTCTCCTTAAGTGTAAAGAATTCTTATTTTCTGTATCTCATATGCAAAAATTCTACACAAGGAAAATTATAATCCTTTGTACATTGAAGTCCATGGGAGTCTCTCAATTGGCTGTAGCATGTCAATGCACTTGGTAGACAGAAACACCTAAACTTTGTGTTTTTTTAATCTTCTTATTAATTATTTTTATTTACATATAATGTATTATTTGCTCCAGGGGTACAGGTCTGTGAATCGTCAGACTTACACTTCACAGCACTCACCATAACACATACCCTCCCCAATGTCCATAACCCAACCACCCTCTCTACAGCCCCCCTACCCCCAGCAACCCTCAGGGTTTTTTTGTGAGATTAAGAGTCTCTTATGGTTTGTCTCCCTCCTGATCCCATCTTGTTTTATTTTTTCCTTCCTTACCCCTCAAACCCTCCACTCTGCCTCTCAAATTCCTCATATCAGGGAGATCATATGATAATTGTCTTTCTCTGATTGACTTATTTCACTCAGCATAATACCCTCCAGTTCCATCCATGTCATTACAAATGGCGAGATTTCATTTATTTTGATGGCTGCATAGTATTTATTTATATATATATATATATATATATATATATATATATATATACACATCTTCTTTATCCATTCATCTGTTGATAGACATCTATGTTATTTCCATAGTTTGGCTATTGTGGATATTGCTGCTATAAACATTCAGGTGCATGTGCCCCTTCAGATCACTACATTTGTATCTTTAGGGTAATTACCCAGTAGTGTAATTGCTGGGTCATAAGGTAGCTCTATTTTCAACTTTTTGAGGAACATCCATGCTGTTTTCCAGAGCGGCTGCACCAGCTTGCATTGCCACTAACAGTGTAAGAGGGTTCATCTTTCTCCACATCCTCTCCAACATCTGTTGTTTCCTGACTTGTTCATTTTAGCCATTCTGACTGGTGTGAGGTGGTACTCATTGTGGTTTTGATTTGTATTTCCCTGATGCCAAGTGATGTGAATCACCTTTTCATGTGTTTGAAGTTTGAAGCCTCCATGTATTTGAGTTCTTTCCAACTTTCCTCTTGTGATTGAGTTCTAGCTTCAGAGCATTGTGGTCTAAAAATATGCAGGGAATGATCCCAATCTTTTGGTACCATTTGAGACCTGATTTGTGACCCAGGATGTGATCTATTCTGGGGAATGTTCCATGTGCACTAGAGAAGACTGTGTATTCTGTTGCTTTGGGATGGAATGGCCTGAATATGTCTGTGATTTCCATCTGGTCCAGTGTGTCATTTAAGACCTTTATTTCCTTGTTGATCTTTTGCTTGGATGATCTGTCCATTTCAACGAGGGAGGTGTTGAAGTCCCTACTTTTATTGTATTATTGTCAATGTGTTTCTTTGATTTTGTTATTAATTGGTTTATATAATTGGCTGCTCCCATGTTAGGGCATATATATTAAAAATTATTAGATCTTCTTGTTGGACAGACCCTTTGAGTATGATAGTTGTCCTTCCTCATCTCCTATTATAGTCTTTGGCTTAAAATCTAATTTATCTGATATAAGGATTGCCACCCCAGCTTTCTTTCAATATCCATTAACATGGTAAATTGTTTTTCACCCCCTCACTTTAAATCTGGAGGTGTTTTGGGGTCTAAAATCAGTTTCTTGCAGACAGCTTATCGATGGGTCTTGGTTTTTTATCTATTCTGATAATGTGTGTCTTTTGATTGGCACATTTAGCCCATTTACATTCAGGGTAACTATTGAAAGATATGAATTTAGTGCCATTGCATTGCCTGTAAGGTGACTGTTACTCTATATTGTTTCTGTTCCTCTCTGGTCTGCTACTTTTAGGCTCTCTCTTTGCTTAGAGGACCCCTTTCAATATTTCCTGTAGGGCTGGTTTGGTGTTACAAATTCTTTCAGTTTTTATTTGTCCTGGAAGCTTTTTTATCTCTCCTTCTATTTTCAATGATAGCCTAGCTGGGTATAGTATTCTTGGCTGCATATTTTTCTCATTTAGTGCTCTGAATATATCATGCTAGTTCTTTCTGGCCTACCAGGTCTCTGTGCATAAGTCTGTTGGCAATCTAATATTTTTACCATTGTATGTTACTTCTTGTCCTGAACTGCCTTTAGGATTTTCTCTTTGTCACTACGATTTGTAAGTTTTACTATTAGATGATGGGGTGTGGACCTATTTTTTTTTTGCTTCTGAGGGCTGTTCTCTGTGCCTCCTAGATTTTGATGCTTGTCCCCTTTGCCATATCAGGGAAAATCTCTACTATAATTTGCTCCAATATACCTTCTGCCCCTATCTCTCTTTCTTCTTCTTCTGGAATCCCAATTATTCTAATATTGTTTTGTCTTAGGGTATCACTTATCTCTTGAATTCTCCCCTCATGGTCCAGTAGTTTGTCTCTCTTTTGCTCAGCTTCTTTATTCCCCATCATTTGGTGTTCTATATCACTAATTCTCTCTTCTGCCTTATTTATCCTAACAGTAAGAGCCTCCACTCTTGATTGCACCTCATTAACAGCTTTTTTGGTTTCAGTTTGGTTAGATTTTAGATCTTTTATTTCTCCAGAAAAAACAGCGTTTCTCTAATATCTTCCATGCCTTTTTTGAACCCAGCTAGCACCTTGAGAATCATCATTCTGAACTCTAAATCTGACATATTACCAATGTCCATATTGATTATGTCCCTAGCTGTCAGTAATGCCTCTTGTTCTTTTTTTTTTCTTTGGTGTTAAGTTTTCCCGACTTGTCATTTTATCCAGATAAGAATATATGAATGAGAGAATAAAGTACTAAAAGGGTGGCAAAGACCCCAGAAAAATGTATGCTAACCAAATCAGAAGAGACCCCAAATTTGGGGGAGAAGAAAGGGGATAATAATAAATTAAATATATATATTTATATTAGACTGGTGAATAGAACAGAGCCACTCACTTGATTTTGCGTGTATTTTGGTCTCTTAGAAGAAACTATCTCCCAAAATTTTAAAGAAAGAAAAACTTATATATATACAACAAATAAGGGTAAACAAAATGAAGAGATGGAATATGACTGTAAAGTTGAAAATTACAAAAAAGAATTCTAAAAAAGAAATTGTTAAGATATGTTGGTTGGAAAAAGAAAGAAAAGAAAAGGAGAGAACGTGCTCAGGCTGGATACTAGAACAAAGCTCTGTGCTAGATTTAGGGTATATTTTGATCTATTAGAAGAAATTGTATCCCAAAACCTAAAAAAAAAAAAAAAAACACCAAAACTTATGTATACAAAAAATAAGGTCAAATACAATGAAGGATAAAATATGACTATAGCAATGAAAGTTTAAAAAGATTTTTTTAAAGAAAGGTATTGTTAAGATAAACTAGTTGAAAAACGTTAAAAGCAGAAAGAAGAAAAGTTTAAAAAAATAAAATAAGAAAAAAATAAAATTAAAAAAAATTTATCTTTGCAAGACTAAAGGATTGTTGGGAGAAAGCCATGAATTCCATGCATTGCTTTCCCCTAGCTCTGGAGTTCTGCTGTTCTCCTTGATTGGTAAGCTTGGTCTTGACCAGATGTTCTTGTTGATCTTCTGGGGTAGTGGTCTATGTCAGTGATTCTCAAATGTCTTTGCTCGAGGTGGAATTGCACTGCCCTTGCCAGGGGGCAGGCTAAGAAATCTGTTTGGGTGCTCTCAGAAGCTTTTGTTCCCTGAACCCTTTCCGTAGAGCTCTGGAGGACAGGAATGAAAATTGGCGGCCTCCCAATATGCAGCCCAGAAGAGCTGAGAGCTCAGATCCCCATTCCTCAGTGCATCCTCAGAGAAAAGCAGTCAATCCCTCCCATCTCTCTGGTCTCTGGCTGCATTCCGAGCTCATCTGGCCTGTGATCAAGCTTTTCTATCTCTGGTGTATGGCTCCATTTGGAGTCTCCAAACCCAGAAGCTTCCTGCCATGCTGCTCCTCCAGAGGACAAAGGTGAGTCTCCCTGGATCTGTCACTTGTGGTGTCCCTGCTCAAAACGCAGTGACCCAACTGTGCTGCAGATCATGGTTTAAGGTACCCTGAGCTGAGAGATCACTCCTTGTCTGTCTCTGTAGCTGTCTTCCTGGCTCTGATACCTGGGATCTCTGCCACACTCAGACACCCCAGATCTTTCTGTGACCCCATGGGACCTGAGACCACACTGTCCCTGCAAGATGTCCACCCCCACTTAGCCTCTGGAGTGATGTCCCTCACTGGAGCAGACTTCTAAAAGTTCTGATTTTGTGCTTTGCTGCTCCACCACTTGCCAGGTGCTGGCCCCTACCCCTGTGGTCTATCTTCCCGTCGCTTTGGTTTCACTTCTCCACACGTCCTACCTTTCAGAAAGTAGTCGATTTTCTGTTCCTAGAATTGCTGCTCTTATTCTCTTCAATCTCCTGTTGAGTTTGTAGGTGTTTGGAATGGTTTGATAACTATCTAGCTGAACTCAGGTGACCTGTCATTTCAGTCTGCTACTCCTCCACCATCTTTCCAGAGCCTCACACCTAAGCTTTTAAGGGTTTTCTATATTAACATCATAAAATTAAAACTCAATCTCTGTAACTCCTAAAAGTTCTAGAGATCTCATTTTAACTTGATTCATAAATTTTGCTTTACTTGATCCCTTTTGTATAATAACACTGAATACTAGATTTAGCAATTTGCTGTGATCATGAGAAGAAACTGTATCTTATGGGAGGAAGCACTGCCACTGATCCACTGGGTGGTTATAACCAAGTCATGCATCTCCTTGGAATTGTTCCTTCATCTGGCAAAACCAAAGGAACAAATCAAAAACAAAAGTATTTGATTAAATTATTTCTGCCACTTATCTCTTGATAAGTGGACCAAGATATTTGAAGATATGAGTCTGTCTTCCCAATTACTGAAATTTTTGAAAATTCTAGAAAAGCTCTATCATAAATCTAAGTTTTCAGAAATTAAAGTTACCATTTAGAATGCCAAAAGGTTTTAGGAGTTCTTGGAACCTGCCAACTAACATTTGCAGAAGGCTTACAATGTGTCAGGAACCTCATCAGTATTAAATTGCTTATTCTGCACAACAATTCTATGAGGTAAGCACTGTCATTATGCTCATTTTATAGATGATAAATCTGAAGCACTGGGTTTAAAGTAACATGTCCCAGAGTGCACAGCAAGTTTGTTACAAGCTGTGCTTTGCAGGCAGCTTCAGGTTTCTGAAGGGACAGTCTCCAGAGAGCCCACGTGTTCATGTCAGAAAATGGAGATCAGAGAGACCTACAAACTTCCACTCCCACAGAAGAAAGAACAACTGCAATCTAAGAATGTGTTCTGACTGATAAATATAGAGGTAGAAGGTGGGTAGGAAGGTAGAAGGTTGTGATGCAAAGTGTTTGGTTTAAAATCGATGTGATTTAGTTTTTAAAAATTCTACTTGGAACATCAGGACACTAGACCAGCACCTGATGTTTATATTTAATGATCATATTTCTTCTCCTTATTCTTTCTCATTTGATGTTTTGTTTCCTGCTCAGTACATCCTAAAACTCTTTTCACCTATCTCTCAGTGACCCCTGTCTTCCTTTAAATCATTCACGGAAGTGAAATGGAGAATTCCATTGTACACCAATCACTGGACTCATTGTTAGCCAAGATGAATGCAAAATAAATAGGAGATAAGGGCTTATAAAGTTCACAAATTTTGTGATTTATTTGTAGGGAGAATGCCTAAACAAGAGGGCAACTGTATTATGGTATGAAAATGTGAGTGTGATGTTATTTGTAAACTCCATGATTGTTAGTGACCAAATGATTTCTAATTCTGTTCCTGGTATTAAGATATACTTCATTGGTGGAGGCTTTATTACTCTGTAAAATGGGAGAGTTGGACTGGTTTGTATCTAAGACCTCTTCCTGGCATACATACCTATGCTTTCCAGTTTGGGTTAGATCTTAGAGGCCTCCATTTTATTTCTTACCTTCAGCTATAGTACTTACATAGCTTGTGGTAAGTAAGCTTACCACTACTTACCATAAGCTATGTAAGTAATGTTTAAATATTCTTTGTAAAGTGTTTGGTATTCATCAAAGAAATCTAGAGTAAATGGTCTACAACCTTATGGCTGAAATTAAGCTTCTCTAATTACTTACTTAGGTGAACATGATCAGATTTCTGCTTGTCTCTTTCAAATGGTCTTTGTCCAGCCCATAGAACATAATCCTTGGGATAAAGTAATGGCAGTAGAAAGCTCATCTTCCTTAAAGTAAATGACAGCATTAATGGTTGCTCCATCTGAGTTCTCTGCTGTGTCTTGCCTGTTTTCTTGCCTCTTATTAAGTTCATATTTTACTCATCTCATTTTGTCTAAATATCTTAATCCTTGGTTTCTTTACCTTGGTTTCTGTTTCTTTCCTCTCTCAAGGTGTATTTAACTAGGTGCCTTTAAACATTCTTAAGCCTTAGTTATTGCTTTGACACTGTTCAAAGAAAAGCTTGAGCAGAAATCTGATCTTTCATATTTTAATTGTCCTTACTCAGATGTGCTGCTTTTCCCCATACATTTATTTTGTTTATATATGTATTATTTTTATAATGATAGATCTTGGATTCTGGAGTTTTATTTAACCCCTAGATTTTAATTTTGAGGTCTGACTGTCAAGTGCTTACCTTCTACTGCTTTGAATTGAGGCATATGAACACGACACATATTCACTATAACCATACCTATGCTTCAAGGATTAAAGACCCTGTGAATGTGATTTTCCACAGTTGGGTTTATTTGGAATGACAGTAAATTAAACTCCCAATTCAATTAAACTCCCAATTCAAAACTATAAAATAAATCCTTGGAAATCACAATTATTAAGTATATTTCAGCACATTTAACCAGCTCAAACAGACAGTGAAATCAACATAGCCACTGGAAGTTTTGTCAAATAATCTTTGACTAGTGATACAAAATCATGACTTGCCGCTTCCAAAGATAATTTAATACTAAAGTTTGAATTTCTGGCTGTGAAAATATGAACATAAGAGGAATTATTGTCAACTATCTTATATTCCAATTTACTGAATGCATGTTTCTGTGTACTATGAGGCTTAATTTGTCTGGCCTAGGTACCCTTTACAATATTACTCTAAAAAATTACATTAAATAGAGAATAGAGATATTTGTGATTTATTGCATTCCCTCTATGAAAAAAAACTTAGTTAATTAAAAAAGCTTCAGGTCACTATACATTTTAATTAATTTTTAGCTGTAATTTTAGATGTTAAAAAAGCTAGAAGAAGGTAGAGAATAAATATAGCTAGCAAGCAAGCTAGAGCTACTTTAATTCCCCTGGTTTATTAAAACCTATTCAAGTCTTCGATGGTCTATGAAATCATGGTATTCTATCAATTATGATCTCAAAAGATTTCTGAAACATTTTTTAAGCAAGGAGTAAGTAAATTATGGATTTGTCTTTTAAAATGTGTTTTATTATGTCATTACTTCAAATAATGTCAGTAACTCAGTACCAGTTTGAGTGGTTATGGAACATTTGTAATTCAAGGGGGTGTGATTATCATTGTATATTCTGGTATAAAAAAAGACTTTAGCCAGATTACTTTTTATCGGCTCATGAATTTAGATGCAGTTCTTTCAGTTCCATAATGCAGCTGTCTAGGTGTAGATATATGCAACTCTCCAGATTGGCTGCCATTGAAAACTTGTAGTCTGCAACTTGATAGTTCAGGGTAGGGAGGGATTGCTGGCTCTCCTGGGAAAAACATTTTGAAACAAATACCTACAACAATGACAAAAAATTAGATTTGGTTTAGCTGTTTCCCAGGTGATATTTTTGTTGTCCATCTATAAGTATAATGAAGAGGGGAAAAAAACAGCCCTCTTTGGGTTCATTTCTAATGCCATTCTGTATATGATCAATGTTAATTTCTCTAATCATCCAACAAATAAGGCCTCACTTCCACTAGGAATCATTCACTTAACTGCCAAATTCATTTTTTCCATTTAATGTGTTTTTATTAACAACATTTGCCATCAGCAATTTTCAGCCCATCGGCAGATGAAGAATGATGCATTCTCCTTTCATTAATGCTCACTTAAGAAAATAATTCCTAATCTTCAAAGGCTGAGTAGGCACACTGTATACTCTTTTAAAAAAAGATACACATGAGTAAGAAAAGACAAAGTCATTTATGCAGACTTGGTCAAAGCCTCTGAATGATGAAAAGGTACCGGCAGGATGGGGGAAGAGTCAGGTTCATATTTCATACAGACACACCTGTTCATAACAAAGTTTTCATGCAAGATTCTCATAATGAGTGATATAAAGTATATTAATAAGGAATCAAAAATATGGGAAATATTGGGGCACCTGGGTGGCTCAGTCATCAAGTGTCCACCTGTGGCTCAGGTCATGATTCTCCCTCTCCCACTCCCTTTGCTTGTGTTCCCTCTTTTGCTGTCTCTTTCTCTGTCAAATAAATAAAAAAAATCTTTTTTAAAATATGGGAAATGTTGATACTGTAAACAGTGTTTGTTGGGTCAATATTAAGAAGACTCTAAATAGGGGCACCTGGGTGGCTCAGTGGGTTAAGGCCTCTGCCTTCGGCTCAGGTCATGATCCCAGGGTTCTGGGATCGAGCCCCACATCGGGCTTTCTGCTCAGCGGGGAGCCTGCTTCCTCCTCTCTCTCTGCCTGCTTCTCTGCCTACTTGTGATCTCTGTCTGTCAAATAAATAAATAAAATCTTTAAAAAAAAAAAGAAGACTCTAAATAGGACTAGATTTTAATTAAAATATGATACCCAGCCTGTGGTCATTTCCACACTCTTTCCCCTTCTTGCAGAACTTGGTAAACTTGTGTTCTCATACTAGATAAAGGATCTAGTAAGCCCTGATTGATCCAACTAAGCCCTGATTGATGGGAGAAAGAATCCAAGATGGAAAACGCCTGCTATTTATCTTGAAAGACACAGGAATTTGCTGGATAACAGTGGTTGAGAAGTTAAAGGGCAAGCGCTGAAGTCAAAGAAGAGAACCTGAATTTGAGGAAGGAAAAAGAAACCACACAACCCATAAAGGGAAAAGCAAATCCTCACAGGGAGGGGAAAATGCTCTATCTCTACTTTCTTAGGTTCAGTGGGTGGCGCCCATGAATCAAACTGATAAAAGGCAGATTAATAGGAAAAAGAGGTTTATTACATCTGCATATGTAAGCTTCACAAAAGCAAAGCAAAGCAAAGAAAAAAATTAAAACTCAAAGAAGCCATCGGCCTAGAGAATTATGTACCCTTTAAACAAAGTGTAGAAAAAGAGACAGCTTTGGGGAAATGAGTAGGAAATGTATAGTAAATAGGGTTGCTTAGTAAAGTTCATTATGCAAATCCATATCATCTCCAGTGATGAAAGTTGTCTTCTGCTCATTCTCCTTTTGTTGGTACAGGAGAAGAAGACAGCTTTATAAATGAAAATATCCTTTGCAAAATATCCTTTGCAAAAGGATATTGCAAATATCCTTTGCAATATCCTATGCCCCATTTCTAGGAAATTAGGAGGAGGCTAGAAAACTTTCCCATGTCTGCTGTTTCTCAGTCACCTTCACCTCAAATTAGTCCTATGCAAAAGTGGTATGATTTGAGGTGGTACATTCTGGCCCCCTTCATGCTGAAGTATAAAGTGTTGTATATAAATTCAAAAGAATGATGCATATTTTGTAGGATTGCATAGTTTTGGAAACAAGCTATTTTGATTATTGTAACTTTGTTGGCTCCTTGTTCTTTTTATTATCATTAAGTAGGGATTCTGTTCAGTCTTATGAAGGTGTTGTCTCATATAACCCTTGATAATAGGTCCTGTGAAGTTTGTGGTATAAATCTTCTTTTAAAGAAAAGAAATCCCAATTCACAGAGAAGTAACTCCTTGAAGATTCACAGCCAGTCAGTGATAGACATGTAACTTGAGTCTAAGTCCAAGTATTGTATTCTTTCTCCAGATGTGGAGCCTGGTAGGAAGGATAAGTAGAAGTATAGGAAGAAAAAACTTCTTGGGGAGCTGGAACTCTTGGCTAAAACAAAATATAGCCACACCAAATTCATTTAGTTAAACTAGAAATATAAATTACAAAAAACATGTCATAAATATTTTAAAAAGCCAATGTGTCAAAAAAAAAAAAAAAGCCTTTAGTTTACTACATTCTCAATGTGTACAAAATGTGTAACATGCTTTTCAAAAGATATACTGCTATCCATTAGAATAGCCAAAATCAGGGTTGGTGACAACATCAAATGCTGGAAACAATGTAGAGCCGCAGGAATTCTAATTCATTGCTGGTAGGAATGCAAAATGGTATGGGTACTTTGAAAGACAGTATGGCAATTTCTTACAAACCAAATATACTCTTACCATATTATCCAGTAATTGTGCTCAAAGGGCTTAAAAACTTATGTCCATACAAAAATTTGCACATGTTTGTTTATAGTAGCTTTATCCATAATTGCTAAAAGTTAGAAGGAAACAAGAGGTTTCAGTAGGTGATTGGATAAATTATGATACATCCAAACAATGGGATATTATTAAACACACAAAAAGGCAAGCTATCACACCATGAAGACAGGAAGGAAACTTAATACTATTACAAAGTGAAAGAAGCTAATCTAGAAGCCTACATACTGTACAATTTCAACTATATGATAGCCTGAAAGAGACAAAACTATGGGGATGGTAAAAAGATCAGTGATTGTCAGGAGTTGTGTGTGGAGGGGTGAAAAGACAAAGCACAGAGGATATTTAGGGCAGTGAAAGTACTCTGTATGATACTATAATGGTAGATATGTGTAATTATATATTTGTTCAAACCCGTAGAATGTACAACACCAAGAGTGAACTGTAATGCAAACTATGGACTTTGGGTGATTATAATGTGTAGGCTCATCTTTGGTATAAGATGTACCATCTGGTGAAGGATGTTGATTGATAATGGGTGAAGCTATGCATGTGTGAGGGCAAAGAGTATATGGGAAGAGTATATCTCAGTACCTTCCTCTTAATTTTGTTGTGAGCTTAAAACTGCTCTAAAAAAATTAAGTCTAAAAATCCATGTATACTGCTGTCTGAATTTACTAACTCTGCATTATGCTTGCTTCTAAATTTTTTTTCTAAGAGTATAGGTCAGGGAAGGATAGGGAGGTAGTTTAAGACCTGACATGGTACCAGCCTCCAGGGCAAGGTAGTGATATAGGAAATGACTCAAATATAGAAACTAACTATAGTGACACATCTGGGTAGGAGAGGGCCAGTACTATCAGAGAAAGACAAACGTGAAACATGGCTTAAGAAAGAGCCAACATTTAGGTTTCTGGTAATGAAGAATGAAACTCCAGGCAGCAGCTTGGACTCAAGAGACTGGGGATTATGCAGCTATCTTCTTAGAGAAACAACATATCCCTTGTCTCTAAGCCACTAAGAAGAACATATGAAAAAGTTTCAGTCTAGCATCATGGGTAAAATAAGGCAGGATGGCAGGTCTACTTATCACTCAGTGATAGTTGCAGTAGATTCCCAGTGTTTGAAGCCATCTAGAAAATTGGCTGAGTAAATATGTATCAAGGCTAACAGAGTTTTCTATAAACTATAAACCCTGGTGAAAAACAACTTGACTATCTCAGGGAACATGGGCCTCACTGCCTATACAAGTTCATATGTAAAATTGGCCATCATAATGCCGATGAAAATGTCAGTGAATTTTAAGTGAAACATTAAAGAATCAAAATATGTCTGTATATGATTTTTGTCTTAAACTCAAAAATATTTTAGTATAAACACTTATGATTGTAGATGTAAAAGAGAGAACACATTAAGTCTTTTTGGGCAAATGAGGAGAAGCAGAAAAATCACTGGAAAACTGCCTTAAACATAATTATCTTGGAACTGGAGCAGAGCCAGTCTTTACTTGGGGTGAAAAAATTGGAGGCCCAGGTAATTATGATAGCAAGGAAACAACATGAAAAAAAAGAATTTTGATTTTATGCTGCAGTAGCAGAAGTGTAACCTGTAAAACAAGAAAGGCAACTGTCCTATTTTGTTCGCACCTATGAAATCATATATTGGCTATATTAATTGTAAGGCACTATGTTTGCTTTCAGTCCCTATATCATCAACCATGTGTGATAGTGCTTGCATCATAGCTGTAAAAAATTATCTTCTAATTGTTAGACATGTACATTACTTGTTCACTTATGTCTCAGAGATTGAAATCTGATACACCATGATGATTTGGACTTACCACCACATTTGCTTATATCCTGTGATGCCATTGCCTTTGTATACAACAACTCAAGCACACTGCTCTCCAGTTTCCTCATTGAGAATATATGATAAGCACTCCCCAGGCCAAGGGAAGAATAACATTATGGTGTGTTTTTCTCTGTTTGTGTTTTTAAGGGAGACAGCAGAGAAAAGGTAAAGATTAACTGAATGATGTAATAGTAAATTTTTAGACTGTACGATATATTGCTGAAAAGAGTCCTTCAAAATGCCCCCTGAAATGACCGTACAGAGGTACCTCGCTCCTCTTATTTTATATAAAATGGAACTAATAGAAACTGAAGATGTATTATGAATAATGAGGCTGAATTTTAATAAAAACCATGTCTTTACTAATCTAAATGTTCATTCCATCAAAATGAAAAGAATGTTAATCTAAGTGCTATTCTCCTGACACTTAGAAGCCTTGATTCATTCTATTAAGATTCCTCTCCACTCTTTCAGTGCCTGCCCTAAGATGATAGAGCAGCTATGTTTATTTTTTAAACAAATAGGTAATTTTTCTGGATGCAATCTTTATAGGAAATGTTCCAATGTATTTATAAAACAGAAGGAAAGTTCCCAGTACTATAGACCCTCCACATACTGTACAAGTGTACAATTTAGGCTTTTGACTAGTGAAATACTTTTCTCAGTTCAGTAAAAATAGTTATTGATTAAGAATTGTATGGATACTATTTTTCTGGGTTCTGAACAATATAGTTCCATCTTCCAAGAATATCAACTCTGAGGAAAATAGATATTATAATAGAATCAGCTAAATTATCATATAAAACAGGGTAAGAATAAATGTTATATATTATTAGTTGTGCACAGAAACAACATAATATTTTCAGGGCTAGGTCTAGGACAATCATGTAAATGAAGACCCATATATCATGTATCTAACCAGTTAGAAGTTTTAAGCATTCATAGGAAACTGAAAGGCCATGTTTGAGTTTGTTATTCTCAGAGTCCCTGTTGCTCTACTGGAATATTAGGCTCAGGGAGAGCCCACACCAGTCCATCTTCAGTAGCAGCGTGCATCTTTTTTTGTGCACCCCTGGCTCTGGACTATGCTGCAAGTGACACCTCTTCTGCGGACACATAGTTATTTCAGTCCACATGTCAAGGTCCCATCCACATTCTTTATAGCTACTCTTTGGTCAGTGCTCATGCTGGTGAAGGTATCTATCTTCTAGAAGAGGAGTATGAAGAAGATAGCAGGTTTCAGGCTGAACTGGATATTCAACTAGGTACCAAATATGAGTAGGATTTGAGATTTCCTGAGAAGAGAAAAAATCCATTGTAAATAGGACAAAAAATATGATCAAAGTCGTGTGGAAAGAAATTATATTAGAGGCTGGAGTTGTAGGTGCTATTTTTTTTTTCATTGATGGAACTTACAAGAGCAGGGAGTTCATATTAGAAAAGAGTGGCAAATAAGACAAAAATTCTTCTTCAGTGATTCTGCCTGTAACTGCAGAATTGCATTAAAACTTACTGGAATTAAAGTCTATTTCTAGACCATCCTCATTGTTCATCCCATTATTTTTTCATACCCCAACTCTGAACAAAGAATGTGACATTTGACTTGACAATGAAATTTAACACTTTTAAATCTAGAAAACCATAATTATATATGGTCAATAAACCTTTATGCTTCATATCTACCTGTCACATCAGTTTAGCTTATCATTCGTCACTCATCCAAATTTTGGCCTCCACATTTTATATTATTTTATTTTTAAAAAATATTTTATTTATTTATTTATTTGACAGAGAGATCACAAGTAGGCAGAGAGGCAGGCAGAGAGAGAAGGGAGGAAGCAGGCTCCTTGCCAAGCAGAGGGACTGCTGCGGGACTCTATCCCAGGACCCTGAGATCATGACCTGAGCCGAAGGCAGAGGCTTAACCCACTGAGCCACCCAGCCACCCTGGCCTCCACATTTTAAATTATGATTGTTTTTTCAGATCAAATATACACAGTCCACGTACTGTGTAGATAACTCTTCCAAACTTTTATAGTTTATCCCAAATATTGACCAATCATGGACATATTTCTACTTTCCATGTAATACTTAATGAATCCTACTCCATACTCTCATAGAAGTTTGTTTGTATCCCACCACATACTTATATATAGGCTGTAACTATTGGATAGTAAAAACTTTATGTCAATGATGTTATATTTGCATTTACCAAGTTCCCTGATACATTATAAATATTCAGTTAATAGTTGGTTAATAAGTATAAAGTACTTTTTAATTTAATGTTGGTATAATAAGTAATGGGCATGGACTAACAAGTAAATAAATATTTTAGATTATATAAAGGTCATGGGGTACTTGCTTCTGAATCAAAGTTCTTAAAATGCCAAGAAAATGTTTCACTTCAGCTAAAAGATGCCAACAGATTCCTCATCCTGAGAACTTGAACTCAATACAGTATGGATATGCACTTGATTTGAAGGAATTCCAGTTGGAGTTTGTGGTACTTTCTCCAGTTTAAGTCCAATTTATCACTAGACTCCCCCTTATTTAAGGAAAACTGCCAACAAGCTGAAATCCTTCTTGTCACTTTATTACAAACTTCACAGAGCTTCAGCCATGACAGCAAACATCAACAAGACCCATGAAGTGATTGGCACTGCCCATCAATCATAACTTGGGTACAAAGTGAAGAAGAGGTTTTTCTTTTAGCGGATATTCCAGAGAGAAAGCATGGTTATCTCAGGTAAGTTTGTCTGTAAATGCCATTTCTTAATACTGTGAACACAAATGATTTCCACCCATTATTCACTTTTCATCCTTTCAAATGTTAGTTTATTCCATCAAAGATAAAATAAATATTAAGTGGCATTACCAGGTTTTAGACCAGAAGGTAATAATCCTGATAATCCTTTTGGAATGATTGTGTTCAATATGGCAGAATTATTTTGGGGTTAATTGGCCTTTGTTTCTGAATTGCTTATGAAAATTCAGTATAGTAATAAAACACTATAATGTAGCAATTTGTATTTCCAGCTATTGGTTCTCATTGAGTTTTCCCATACTGCAATTTTTGTTTATAATAAGGGCATTGGCTTTATTGATTTATATGACTTTTTTTCTCTTTCCTTTGGCTGGGATTGAGATTTTTCAAAAAGTAATTAAATTTCCTTATTATGAGTCTCTAAAATTTTTAAGAAATAAACTGGGAATCTATTGTGATAACCAGTAGAGATTTTGTCTCTAAACCACCACCAAAAAAAAAAAAAAAAAATCCCTAACTTAAAGATTCCCTGAGTAGGAATTTGGATTGATAAATCAGTGAGTGTCTGTGTGTGAAGAATGTGTGTTTTTCAAATTTTATGCTTCAACCAGATTTCTAGCATCATGGAAATAAGATGTGTGAGACAGAAAAGAGAGGATAGATATTTTCTTTTCATTTGATCAGTTTTGAAACAGAGTTAATGAATGATTAATTCCATTTCTGAGGTCATACAGCTGGTTAAAACAAAGGTAAGATCAGGGTCTGGGTAAATTGCTCTTAACTCTGGCCAGATTCCCATTTCACATGAAAGATGAAATTTCTTTTCGATAGCCATTTTTAAAGAAACTTATAATGAGCCTAATGAAGAAATAGCAACAATCCAGTTCCCTTTCACAAATACAGACCATACTTTACCACCGAGTTTTCAAATGGCGGAGATCCCATACCAGGTAAGGTGAGAAAACATAGAAGATGTAGAGTCAGTCTGTCCTCGTTACTGGACAAAGCTCTCAAAACTCTTACCCATACTGGCTCAGTCATTTCCACTTCTGATAGGAAAGAATATAAAATAAAACTCTCAATATTTTATACTTATCTGACCAAATCCACAGTATCCCTTGAGTTCCTGTCTGTGACTGAGAAAACTTTAGTAGAAGTAAATTTTTTGTTACTAAAACTGCTTTTGACCTTTAGACCCTTTCTCGTCTTCACTTCAATATTGTGGTGTGTGTGGCACGTGAATGAAAATCAGAGGAACCGCAAGGTCATCAGGCGATGACAGAAAACAAAACAGTATCTGAGAGAAGAAAGATGCCAAAGCAAAAGCAGTTCTTCCCTCATTAGATAAACAGTCTCAGTTCTTCTCTTCCCCATTACCATGACTGACAAGCATTGCATCATCTCAGAGAGGGGAGAGATAAGCAACCAGGGAACAGGGAAAAGCAAGTGTTTGGGGAAGATTTTAGTACCTGGGTGTGTGATTTCTGGCTTTCTCAGATGTGAACACAAGAAGGGGTGTGGGGGAAAGGCTAGAAATGTGAATCTTTTGGTTACCAACAATTCTTTATTTGAAAATAGACCCTACAGGCCCTTTCAGTTGTCCTCTAAATTGATATTTAGAAGGTATCTGGAGTTCTGGTTTTAGCTTAGAGGTATAGAGTTAGAAACAGCCTCATTTCCACACTCACACACAAAAACTGAGCAAACTGCAAAGTAACAGATTTTCTGAATCAATTGGAGAACTCAGGTGGCAGGGCAAATCACTAATCCTAAATCTAAGAAAGACAGGTGCCTCAGGAGAAACAGAGCTCAAATATTTGGTTACTTGGAACCAAATAGACCAGTTCAGCTCACAACTTCTAATGAATTGCCATGAGAGAGAGAGAGAGAGAGTATGAAGTCTCTGCGGATTACATACATGGGGTGGGGATGGGGGAGCTTGTTTCCTCTTGAAAAGTTTTTATTCTACATATCCTACCAGGAAATCATAGGGAAGATCAGGAAGAATATTGAGACTGTTCCTTGGGGTTTCTGGGCTTGGCTGGGGAGAACAGCAGCCACTAAAGAAACACTGCCTGGACCATCATTCCTATCTCTCCTAAAAAACAAAAGTCTTTAGACACTGACAGATACAAAAGTTGGGTATACATCCTTTCTGATGAAGGCATAATACTCCATTGTATATATGGACCATATCTTCTTTATCCATTTGTCTGTTGAAGGGCATCTTGGTTCTTTCCACAGTTTGGCGATTGTGGCCATTGCTGCTATGAACATTGGGGTACAGATGGCCCTTCTTTTCACTACATCTGTATCTTTGGGATAAATACCAAGTAGTGCAATTGCAGGGTCACAGGGAAGCTCTATTTTTAATTTCTTAAGGAATCTCCACACTGTCTTCCAAAGTGGCTGCACCAACTTGCATTCCCACCAACAGTGTAAGAGGGTTCCCCTTTCTCCATATCCTCTCCAACACATGTTGGTTACTGTCTTGTTAATTTTGGCCATTCTAACTGGTGTAAGGTGGTATCTCAATGTAGTGTGATTTGCATCTTCCTGATGGCTAATGATGATGAACATTTCTTCATGTTCTGCTAGCCATTTGTATGTCTTCTTTGGAGAAGTATCTGTTCATGTCTTCTGTCCATTTTTTGACATGATTATCTGTTTTGTGTGTGCTGAGTTTGAGGATCAACGTGGATGGGACTGGAAGAGATTATGCTGAGTGAAATAAGTCAAGCAGAGAGAGTCAATTATCATATGGTTTCACTTACTTGTGGAGCATAAGGAATAACACGGAGGACATTAGGAGATGGAGAGGAGAAGTGAGTTGGGGCAAATTGGAGGGGGACACAAACCATGACAGACTGTGGACTCTGAGAAACAAACTGAAGGTTTTGGAGAGGAGGGAAGTTGGGGGTTGGGTGAGCCGGTGGTGGGTATTATGGAGGGCACATATTGTATGGAGCACTGGGTGTGGTGCATAAACAATGAATTCTGGGACACTGAAAAGAAATAAAATAAAATGAAAAAAAAAAAAAAGACACTGGTGGAAACCCACAAGAGCTGTAGAAGAGGAATAAAGGAATGAACTGAATGAACTACTGAATGAACTAGGATATGTGTTAGCCTAGCTCTATAGGAATGGAGGGGCAGGAAAAACCGTGAGAGCCTCACCTTGACACAGTGTTTGTCTAAGAGCAATGCTTAATCAAAACATTAGAGAATATCCTCCCTCCCACACTTCTCTACTAGACTAACAAACATAGAATAAAGACATCAGTAGAATACAGCTGGGAGAGATACAAGAGACCACGGATGTTATTATTTTTCTAACAATTATGTTTCGGGTGCTGGCTGCATTTCTGTTATTTTCACAGTGTCTGAACCCCACCTTTGGCTTTGTGTATTCTCCTTTGTGCTTTGACCCTGAGACAAAAAAGAAATTAAAAAGAGATGGAATAGAAAACATTTAGCAAAATGAAAGATTTAAAAAAGACATCCAGAGGCACCTGGGTGGCTCAGTGGGTTAAAGCCTCTGCCTTCGGCTCAGGTCATGATCCCAGGGTCCTGGGATCGAGCCCTGCATTGGGCTCCACACTGGGCATGGAACCTGCTTAAGATTCTCTCTCTCCCTTTCTCTCCACTCTCTGAAGGCAAGGAAAGGAGGAAGGAAGGTAGAAAGCAAAGAAGGAAGGAACATATGACTATTTAAAATAAAATTAATTAGGGGCGCCTGGGTGGCTCAGTGGGTTAAAGCCTCTGCTTTCTGCTCAGGTCGTGATCCCAGGGTCCTGGATCGAGCCCCACATCAGGCTTTCTGCTCAGCAGGGAGCCTGCTTCCCTTCCTTCTCTCTCTGCCTACCTCTCTGCCTACCTGTGATCTCTGTCTGTCAAATAAATAAACAAAATCTTTAAAAAAAAAAGACCTCCAATTGAAAATGTATCAATCAATATAAGAATGTTAAAAAAAAAAAAAAAAAAAAACTAAGGGTAAGTCATCTCACTGGAATCTAAAATTTTGTTTATTCTTATGTAGAGTGTACCAATATCCATTTTTTTCCCCACTGAGTTGTGGAAGTGAATATTTTCTATTACCTCTCAGGTCAAATTACATGGGATGCCTTTCCTTATATAATGTTGGACTGGAGAATTTCACCACATGTAAAATATATTACTTAAATGACATGACATATCAAAAACTGATATCCAGCAAATATTTATTTAAAAGTCTATGAATTTGCAAACAAAATGCAGTCAAATTATTGGTTGATCCAAGAAAAGCAACTGATAAGACTAATGATTTTGATTTAATAGACTGGATCAGCTGGGGAACTAGTATCCTGTGGAACAAAAAGTAGCATCCATCTTTCTCATAAGCAATCATGTCAGAGTGTGTGAGGAACTGGTAATTCCTAGGATTTTTGCAGAAATGTAAAAATTTTTACTATATATTGACTCTATGACTACATTTGATTATATGAGGTTCATTTGGATTCATCAAATCCTATCAATTTTTACGTGAAAATATGTTGCAGCTCTGTTCACTCATCCCATATTTTACCTCCTAGTTTACCGTAGTTTTATCCACTGTCGTTCTCTACCTGGGTAATTTGCAATACCTATTATTTGACTTGTTTGTTTCAACCCCTACCTCCTTCCTTTACAATTCTTTTTCTTTAATGCATCCAAAATTATTTCTTAAAAATTGATTTCAGGTCACCTCACTCTCTTGCTTAAACTATTAAATTATTTTCCTGTTATGGGTAGGATAAAATCCAGATTGCCAACCACCACGCACAGATCCCACGTGATTTGGCCTTATATACTTCATCAGTATCATCCTGTGCTTCTGAGTGCTATTGTCACAACACTTAAGACATACTGCTGGCCTTCTTTCCCTTTCTTAAACATCTCAAGTACTTTCTATATTAGTCACAGTTTTCCAGAGAAGGAGAACCAATTTTAAACACACACCCACACCCACACACACACATATTATTCACTCCCAAAGTACCCTTTCTTTTATTGTCATAAACTTTGTTTACCTTATAATTAGGCATTTAATTGTTTAATGTCTACCTTCTATACTAGACATTAAAATCCATGAGAGCATCTACTATTGCCTCTCTTTTTTCAGTTCAATAAATATTCAATAAATATTTGTTGAATAAATTATATGCAAATTAAATAGATAGCAAGACCATTATGGAAAAGAGAATGTGCTTTTATCGCTCATTTGCTTTCATATTCAATCTCTGCCTTTTCTCTGTTTCATGCTTATCACGGAGTCTGCCTACAGATTGCATTCACCAAACCTGGCTGTATACTGAGTAGGTTTGGCCAAAGGGAAGAACTAACCAGAGGTGAAGAGGTAGGAGGGAATAAGCAGTCAGTGTGTCTGTCTCCTTTTGCCCTTCTTCCATGGCTCCCTCTCCCAGTAGGCAGGATCTCTGTGGTTCTGGCTTCAACTGGGTATTCTCAGCTTCAGTAACACCAGCACAGTTGTCCTTCAGTTGTCCTCTCAGGTGGAGGGTAAGGAGCAGTTTTCTACTGTTGCCAGTGGCTGGATTGCCTCTCTGTCCTCTGATTTTCATTTTAGCTCTTGCAACATGTTTCTCTGTGTAACAGGTTTCCCATCTTAAATTCCCTTGATTTGAAACTCATACAAGCTTATGTTTCCAACATAACACTCTGGCTGGTACAGAAATATCGGGTTCTTGGCCTTCAATTCTCAAGTCCTGTTGGAAAAAGATGGAAGAGCAACAAGTCCTTCAATAAAGATGTCAGTGCTGGGATGTTGTTTGCTGCTGACCTGTTGTTACTATGTTTCTAAAGTGGTGTAGTCATGCAAGCCAAGTCTTCTGATTTGAAATAGGGTTTGAAATCCTCCAGCCAAAGAGGGTGGGTCTTGATGCTAGTCTTTCTAAATTCCATAGAATATTAAAGGGAGTTGCATTAGTTTCCTAGGCCTGCAGCATTGCACAAAGTAGGTGGCTTAAAGGAACAAAAATTTGTATCTCACAGAACTGGAGGCGAGAAGTCAGAACTGAAGGGGCTAATAGGGCCTACTCTATTGAAAAGCTCTGCATGAAGATCCTTGCTTGCTATTTCCAGTTTCTGGTGGCCCCAGGCACTCCTTTGCTTGTGGAAGCCTAACTCCTATTTGTTCCCATCTTCATGAAGCCATTTTCCTTTTGTGTCTGTGTCTGTATCCAAATTTTCTTCTTATAAGCACACCGATCATATTGGATTAAGGCCTACCTTAATATCCTTATCTTAACTTTATTACTTCTGCAAAGACCCTATTGCCAAGTACTGGGGTTAAGATTTCTTTTCTTTTTTTAAGATTTTATTTATTTATTTGACAGAGAGAGACACAGCAAGAGAGGGAACACAAGCAGGGGGACTGGGAGAAGGAGAAGCAGGCTTCCTGCCAAGTAGGGAGCCCGATGCGGGGCTCAATCTCAGGACCCTGGGATCATGACCTGAGCCAAAGGCAGAGGCTTTAACCCATTGAGCCACCCAGGCGCCCCTGGGGTTAAGATTCCAACGTCTTTTGGGAGGATACAATTCTACCCATAATAGGAAAGATGTGGATGTTGTAAAATCTTCCTTTTTTTCTGTTCCTGCCTTGTGATACTCACTGTTCCTCCGGCTTCCAAAACTATTGTTCAGTATATTGAGGAAGCCAGGTTTTCCCTATATATTTCTTCTCGGTCTTTGTCATTAATAGTACTCCCATGAAAATTATAAGAACTGTTCTTTTAAATGGGAAATCAAAAATACGAGGACCCCCTGCACTATAACAGTCACCATGTGCAGGCCTTCTGACCATACTATATCATGCTGCCCACTCCAAACCTGTTTACTGCCAGGCAACTACATTTATTGAACCTTTCATAGGGGCTAAAAAAATAGCCACCTCATTGCAGTGTCTCGCAGGTACAGCCCACACTGTAAACTTCTTAGTGATTCAGCAGTTCACACTGTGAAATATCAGAGTCAATGCTGAAAAAGACAATATTCTGTTGGTTTCCTGGGAATCCTGACCTCAAATTCCCTTCTAACACTTTCTGACCTAAAGGGAATTAATTTACTGTCTCTAAACATAGCCCCAAATACATTATTTTAAGATCTTTTATTTACTGTACTGGTTAGCAAGCTTTTATCTCTTATTTATGATCAGGTAAGTTTTAATTGGAAATGGGTTGGAAGTCATCCAAGCTAGGTGGGTACTGTGGTCCCTGTTGTAAATTGATCTTACAAACACCTGCTTGTTGTGTGAAGTTATGCAAAATCATCCTTGAGCTGGTGCTTTTTCTTTTTTTTCCTCCTTTCATTTTTAAACTTTTGAAGCACCGTGGAACTTGCCAATTAAATCAAGAAAACATAAATAAATCTCTCTGAATTTGAAATGGATAGAAGAATCTTTGTTGAAAGCATAGTTCTCTTGACTAAATTATAATTAATCATTTTCATGTATTATGAGGGTTTTATTGTTTTTTATCCACAATGTGCTTGATTGAAAGAGTGTTAACCTGGTCTTAATAAATAAAAAACAAGAAGTTGAAATCCCCTAACCTGAAGGTAAGAGGACAGATAAAGCAATAGAAAAATTGAAAAAAATAAAGTCATAAATATTTTAAATGTCTATGGTCTGAAGTTCATAATTTTAGTACATGTTCCGAGTAAAACATTTTATTCTTTATTCTGTAATACAACTAAGGACTGGATACTTCCAGGTCCTTCATGTGAGTTTGGAAGCGGGGACTAAATACTTTGGATTGAAAGGACCAGAGGAAGGACAAGTTAAGTCATTGAGTCTAACTGATATTGGACTGTTCTTTATTATGCATGTGTTGGTGACCCTGTGTGATTATTTTATTCTATCCAGAACAGTGTAACTTGAGAAAATCTGAATTTCAGTGTTGAAATATTCATTCTTTGCATATACATTTGGCTCTCAATTACATGAGCTAATAGAGAGGAACAGTTGCATGATTGATTCGAAGAAAAAGAGATTATTCACAATTGTCTTCAGATTGTATTTGATCACTTTTGCTGCAGCAGCATTGCCTTACTCATTCTGTCTTGCTCCAGCTATTCAATAAGTTTGCATTGGTTCATCATGAGATAGGGAGGCAGTCATGGTGATTCTGCTTGGTCGCCTACAGCGGGAAATTAAACATTTCTCACAAATAAACCCAAGGTACTATAAACATACAGTACTTTAAAATTTACCTTTCCTCTAGTTAATTTCTGAAATAGTAAAATAATGATCATGATGGGCAGCTTACATGCTTAGTTTTGCTCTTCTATTAGCTGAATCTCATTTTGGCCCTGAGATGGTTACAATTCCTCATGGAAAGTCAAATATTGATTTCTTTGTGTCTATTTCTTGATCTGTTAAATGGGAATAAAATTCTCCCTGTTAGCTGCTCAGGGCTGTTTTAAATCAAATGAATTATTGGCTTTGTCAAATATAACCCATACTATAAACTTAAGGGGAGACAATTATAAAAGAAGATATTATATCACTGAGAGAACACAAGTCTGAAGTAATAAAAACCCTTAGGTTCTATGTGCCATGCTGCTAAATACACAAGTATTTTACTAATGGATCAATGAACATCCCTCAGTTTGAATCACTGTGACTTTAGGATTTAAAATTTAAATTGTGACTTTAGGACTTAAAATTTATTTCTCAGGGAGCTCTATGATCTCAGTGATTTTTAACTTATTAATTGTCCTACCTTTGGTCATTTCAGCAGTGTCTTTAATTTAAGTATTGCCCCACAATCACTTCTAATTTGAAAAGAAAGGAATATGATGTTTTAGATTTCAAATCAGGGAGATAACTTGGTAACACAATATGGTGTTTTTATTGTGGTTAGAGGACTTTCTGAAAAACTTTAAATCCATTCATTATCTTATTTATAAATTAACATTCATTTTTTCTTTTTTCCTTTTTTTTAAGAATTTATTTCTTTACTTGACAGACAGTGAGAGAGGGAACACAAGCAGAGGGAGTGGGAGAGGGTGAACCAGGCTTCCCACTGAGCAGAGAGCCTGATGTGGGGCTCAGTGCCAGGACCCTGGGATCACGACCTGAGCCTGAGGCAGATGCTTAATGACTGAGCCACCCAGGCGCCCCAACATTCATTTTTCCATTCAATTAGTAAGTGTACGGAACATATTTTAAATTTTTAAAAAAATTGTTAAATACAAGACAGTGTGTTGGGCGTGATAAGACATGCAAAGTGATATTATACTAATATAGTCTACTTAGATAGTAAAACTAAATGTATGACTACATAAGATGTTAAAACAAGTGACAGCACAAAGTGCAAAAGAAGTTTGCTATCATTGAATAACATGTGCCAGGTGTTGTGAGTTCAAGTGAATGAGTGTAATTGAAAAATAGGTTTGAGAAGCTAGTGAGGAGTCTGATTTTGAAAGACCATATGTAATGGGTTAAGGTGTTTGAAATTTGTGTTATTGTTACTAGTAAGTCATTGCTGTTTGGTGAGTAGGGCATTATTTTCTTCCTCTAAAAAATAAAATTAAATGTAGATTTCCCACACAATTATGAATTTGATGAAGAAGGGACAGAGAGGAAGCAGTGAAGGAACCTGAGAGAAAAAGGAAGTTTTAGTGAACATAAGTAGAAAAAAAGAAATCTAGTAAGGACAGAAGAAAATGTTTGCTGCACATGACATAGCCAGTAATTTCTGTTGATTGGTTGATTGATTGATAAATAATTAAGTGACATAATTTAAAAAGAAATGAAGTGAAGGGCTCAGTTGGTTAAGCAGCTGCCTTCTTCAGCTCAGGTTATGATCCCAAGGTCCTGGGATCGAGCCCACATCAGGCTCCTCATTCAGTGGGGAGTTCGCTTCTCCCTGCCTGCCATTCCTCTGCTTGTGCTTGCTCTCTCTTTCTTTGTCAAATAAACAAATGACATCTTTAAAAAATTAAAAAAAAAAAAAGAAAAAGAAATGAAGTGACATAAGCATTCGAAACTATTCTGATATGAAGGAGATTCATGTTTGAAGGCCTCAGACTTTAAGTTCTCCTCTGGTTATTTTTTCTTATCCACAAGTCCTTCCCTTTCTATTTGCTCTCTCTTCCTAAAACCTATTGTGTAAATAAAAATAGTGACTTATATTTGTTAGAATATTAGTTATTGTAGCCTGGGTTATGCTGTTAGAACAAACAATCCTAAATATTAGTTACCTCACTAAAAAAATTTCTTCACTCACAGTTTGCTGTGGGACTGTGTAACTCTTTAGGGTGGCCAACTTCTGATCTTGCCTCAGTTTTCCAGGTCACTTTGGTTCTATAGCATAGAGCATGCCAATATATATATATATATATATATATATATATATATATGTATATATATATGTTTGTATTACAATGATTGTTACAAAGAGAGATTCTTATGTGGGTTCTAAGAAACATCTGCTTGTTAAAGACAAACTTCATTTGAGTTTATACTTCATTAGCCAAGGAAAGTTACACAGCCACACCTGAATTCAGGGAGGGATAAGCACAGTCCTCTGTTCATACTGGAAGAAGGAGAATTAGAAATACTAGTGAATAGTATTCATGTCCACCATAACCACTTATTACATGTCAGCCACTGTTCTAGAGAAATTTATGTGAATTGTGTATATTTACATGCATTCATTAGCCCAGCCATTCTATTACATAGGGACAAACTGTGCGCACCCTCTGCAGGTGAGGAAACTTGGAGAGATACTGAATAGTATTCTACTAGTGCAAAAAGAAGTTGTGGCATTTTCCCAGACAGTATGCCGCAGAGTGTATCCCCTAACTACAACTTCTCTTAAACCATTACTTCTCCAAGTAGTATTTGTATTTTTAAAAGGAAACAAAACCTTAAACTAAGAAAAATGAAATGCTAGCAAATAGAAATTTGTGGTTCCCGTGAGGAAAAATATAATGGCTATAAACAATTGCCCATTTTCAATAAAACCCTGTCGCAGAGGAAGTTTCTGTTCCAATCATTGTTGTAGAAACTTAGTTCTCAGACACAGAACAGAGAAATGGAATTCAATTGTTAAGATGTAAAAAGCATGATGTAGTGGAATATTTTAAAGAAAACAAATAATCAAGAAAGAAAGAAAGGAAGGAAGGAATAAGAAAGAAAATAAATAATCCTAAAGGTAGTCATCTGTTTTGTCAGGTTGAATAAGCCAATTATCACATCAAATTAATATGGGAGAAAAAAAACAAAAAAATTCAAATAACACTATTTTTCTCCCCATATATTATTCTTTGCCAGAGATAGGTGGTATTATGTTGAACATTATGAAAGGAAATGGTTTAAGCAAGCCTCAGTTTATTTAGGAAAACAGCAAAAAAAAAAAAAAGTAGATTTATAAAATGATAATAAATGTAAAACAGTATTATGAATAAATCATTTTGTGACATTATACTTGGGGGCTTCATCATTCAGGAAAGGGATATGATGTCCAAGAAATATAGCCTCCAGAGTACATCATTTTAAGATGGAGTATTTAGTGAGCACATTAGCAAGGCTTAGTCTCTTATTTATGATCAGGTTGGTTTTAATTGGAAGTGGGCTGGAAGGCATCCAGGCAAGTAGCTGTGGCCATTGGATTTCTTAGAACTCAGTAATATTGCTCTTTGAAAAGTCTGTACAAACTCCTAGATATGGGCAAGATCTAATCAGATGTCTTGAAAATCAGATCAGCATTTTCTTTTCATATAAAATCTAATCCAAAGGACAACTTTAATTTAGAAAGGATATAAAAGTTCATCAGATAAAAAGAAGAATATGGCCAAAAGAAGAAGAAATGTGCATTTTCTAATTATCCTCAGTGAAGGAGTTGAGATTTTGAATGTTTACTTCTTCTCTGTATCTATATATAATATTACAGTAATAGGATATTGAGAAATCACCAGGCATCACAGCCACTCCCCACTCCATAAAGACAATTACAACAGTGCCAAAAAGCATCCCATCAACCCCTACTTTTTCCAAGAAATGGTTGGCTACAGAAAACCCTCTGCCCTAACACTAAACACTATTTCCCCTTTTGAAATGTCCCCATGGGCAACCAGATGTTCCAGAACACCAATCAGAAAATCTCCCCACTTCTAAGAATCCCATTGCCAAGAACACTTGCCAGACAGGGATGGTCTTAGTATTTCTTGTTTTTAACCTTGTAAAGGTTACTCTCCCTTCTAACACTTTTGAACCCCTGTTGAAATGAAAGTGATGGAAGACAGGTACCCTGGCAGTATGTTTATAAATATATAGCCTTTGTTAATTTTGTTGCTGTCTTACTTTTGTCTTTGACAGTTGTCTCAGTGCTGCACTTGGATCCAGCCAGATCTACCTGTGATGCAGACTTGGGCTCTTAAGCAGGAGTGGTACCCACCCCAGCCCCTTGAGCTTCAACTGCTCCTTCAGTTCCCCAAAACAGTAAGTCTTCTCTTTGAATAAGAGTACCTCTGCTATTTTATTCATTTGTTCATTCCTGGATATTTGCATTTGTTGGAAGTTTCCTGTTTTGGTTTAGATCCTTAGTAATTTGCCTCTGCTTGCTGTACCTTTAAATGTTTTACACTAATGAGGAGAAGAGAGTCTCAAGGTCTGAGTCTGTTGTTCCAACCAACTCCCAGGCTGAGGATTTTGTGATTTTTCTCCAGACCTGTGTCCTCTGAGGGTAAACAAAAACAAAAACAAAAGAAAACTTTCCTGTTGAACACCAATAAAACTGGATGAGATTCTCCTCGTATTCTGACTATTCATCCCAACAGCTTCGTCTCAATCCACAGGAAGTATGACCTTTGATTTTCCACTGGTGGGGAGGAGTGGGATATAAATTGTCAAATCTATGTTTAGAAGTAACTAACTTTTATTTAAAGGGCTTGAGACACAAAACACACCAAGCAATACTTTCCACTGACTGTGGGCAACTCTCATGGGTTCTTCTTAATGTAAACGTCTTTCACCACAGAGAAAACTACTTTCTATATGTAATCATATTACAGTGCTAAGGTTTGTGCCTATTTCTCTAAATGGCAGAATTTCACCAATGCCATTTAGAGAATGCCAGTGAAATGGGTCTCCAATGTCACTTTGGGGAGCACTTCATTTAGCAAATATTATTCATTTGAGAGATATCTTAGAGAAAAGGGGAATAAAATTACATAGATAGCCCAATGAGCAAAATTTTTAATTGGTATATTGAAGCTTCTAAGTAAAATTCCAACTCCAATTTAGCTTCTCTCTAAGATTCTTTGGCTGAGGTTAGAAAAGTTTTTTTTCTTTTTTTTTTTTTTTTAAGATTATTTATTTATTTATTTGACAGGCAGAGATCACAAGTAGGTGGAGAGGCAGGCAGAGAGAGAGAGAGAGAAGAAGAAGCAGGCTCCCCACTGAGCAGAGAGCCTGATGCAGGGCTTGATCCCAGGACCTTGGGATCATGACCTGAGCCAAAGGCAGAGGCTTTAACCCACTGCGCCACCCAGGCACCCCTAGAAAAGGTTTTGATGATGATATTAAACAAGGGACTGCTTTCATCTATTAAAACCACACCCCCTTGTATACCTCACACTTCCTCATATCCTGTGCTTTTCCTCACTATAGTTCTTCAGAACTGCCTTTCCTTCTGTGTTTCCCGAGAATTTTCCTTGCAAGCTCTCTACTACTTCCATCTGCCAATTCCTTTTATGGATCCACTCAAGTCATGAGCCTAGAATGTCCTCACAATTGAATTAAGCCTCAGTCCTAGGAATAATTAAAAGCCATTATTGGGGATATTCCTAAGCCTCAGAAAGACAGACAACTAGTCCATAAATAACTTAGAATCCTGTGTAGGGGCTATGACTTTGGCTTACCTGACTTTCATCAATTAATCCACTTATTAGTGACTACCTCAGATGTCAAGCTGTGGCAAAGTTGAAACATTTCCTTGCTGAAAAGGTATAGCCCTCACCATTGCTAAAATGTTGCTTTCTTTTATAATTCCATCTTGGGACAGACAAACTCTTATTTAACTAATGGAGGCACATATTATTTAGGAACTACAACAGAATAAATTTATAGTTTCTCCTGTTACTCAAAAACGACACATTTACCACCTATAACTTCTAGAAAGGTTAAAAGAACCAATGGCATTCTTGAGCTGAGACTAGCAAAACTCAGAACTATTCTTGAACTAGCCCAGCCAAAAGCCTGGCCCCTATCTGTTATGGCCATCCAGTCCACACCTTTGCAGGCACCTGTGTTATCTCACTAGGAATTTGTGACTAGAAGACAGACACATGTAAATATTTCATGGCCTACCCTAGATTTTACTCTTTGACAGATAATAGTGCAAAAGAATCATGTATTATGCCAGTATTGTCATTGACAGGTCAAAGCTACCCTTCGACAGCATCTTTCTAGGCAGCCTGTTCCTGATCTTCAAACAGGAGATTTTGTTTATTGGAAAGGCATCAAACCTCACTGGACGAGTACATATTAGTCATCAGGTTTTTATTTTTCAGGGTGTCAAATGCTATAGGGTAGTCTTAATGGACTGTACAACAGATGATCAGGTATTACTTGACCAGACAACAAAATAGCTTATGAGGATAAAATCTTCAAGGAGATTGATGACACCCAATAGATTCAGTGATGATGATCTAGTGACAATGAATTAGTAGCCCGAGTCTAGGCCAATTTCTTGATTCTGATAGGAAACAAAAACACAAACAAAAACAAAAGCAAAACAAAAAAAAAAACACTGAAAGGGAGAACTAAGACACTGCCTGTCATAAGGGTCATTATGACAGTTTGACCACAACAGAGCACCCAGTTCATCCCCACTTGTTCCAGGAATAGGTTGGCCACAGAAGACTCTTAACCCTGAGGTTAAACATCCTTCCTCTTTTGACATATGCCCAGACTGCTTACGTGTCCTCTTAAAGTCAACCAAGCATTGCCAAATGTACCTGAAGTACACCTGAAGTGACCAGAAAGTCTTCCCACCCTTAATTAATTTTGTCTCTGACTTCCTTTGTCTTTAAGAATACCAAATGGAAATATAAACAGCTTTACTTATCACTCACTACTTCCAGGGACTGTGCTTTTTTCCATATCTCCCATTTGATATTCACAATAATGTGCAATTTAGGTGTTAGTCCTGCTTCATAGACAGAAAACTGTCAAGAAAACTCTCCACTTTGGATAGTTACAAGATGTTGGCAGTTACATAGTAAAACAAAAAGGCCTAAGAGATTCGCTGGTTAGGGACGCCTGGGTGGCTCAGTGGGTTAAGCAGCTGCCTTTGGCTCGGGTCAGAATCCCAGGGTCCTGGGATCGAGTCCTGCATCGGGCTCTCTGCTCGGCAGGGAGCCTGCTTCTCCCCTCCCCTCTTTGCCTGCTTCTCTGCCTACTTGCGATCTCTGCCTGTCAAATAAATAAATAAAATCTTAAAAAAAAAAAAAAAAGAGATTCGCTGGTTAAATAGCATGTTGGAGGTAGAGCCTGTACTGTGAGGAGCTCTGATCTGTAGTTAAGCTTACTTGCCTTGAAACACTAAGAACATTTCCTCTGGATCCACATGGTCTTCTCTCAGGAAACACGGTTTTTTAGACCCCTATCCTGGGAAATTAAAAATATAAAACACAAATTGGTCCATAGTTTATTCCTTGGGTTACTTTCAGTAATTCACAAGGTCAGACACAGGAAATTACTTAAAGAAATGTTAGAACTGTGGGAAAGATGAGGAGGTGTTGGGGAATATGAAAAGTTGATCTGTAAAGTCAAATATTGAACACAGTTATCTTAAGTCCTCAGAGAAGTGACTTTTAAAATTTGGGATCAACTTTCAAAATCTGATGAAAGATGAGAATTTCTCCCCGGTAAGATGGAAATCAGTGTATATTATCTATTGGTAAATGGTTAAGTGGGTTTCTCTATTGTAATGTTATATTTTTTTCACTGTACTTAATGAATACATAGGGGAAATATTTTGAGAATGTACACATCCTTTTAGCTTAAACATTATCCACTGATTCTAGACCCTTTTATTGTGGTGTTTGTCTCATGGTGATTTTTTATTTCTCTATTTCCTTTGACATTTATTTATGGAATTCTACCTTAAGGAAGAACTGCCTTTTCTTTCTCACTTATTCATTTATTTTAAAAAGAATATGAGTACAGGGGTACTTGGGTGGCTCAGATGGTTAAACATCTGCCTTTGGCTCAGGTCATGATCTCCGGGTCCTGGGATCCAGCCCTCATCCAGCTTCCTGCTCAGTGGGGAGTCTGCTTCTCCCCCTGCTCATGCTCTCTCTCTCCGTATCTCTCTGTCTCAAATGAATAAATAAAATCTTTAAAAAAATATTAGTTTTAAAAAATTATGAATACTTGTCAGCATTTATGACACATATAAGTATGAACACAAATTATTTATTTTATGTCATAAATATTATCTTTTTTTAGTTTTAGTTTTGTATCTATATTCTCTCTCACTCTTTATAAAAAAATATGGAAAATTTTGAAGAAAAGCATATAAAAAAAACTATGCAAGTAAAATAAAACATCAGATGCAATTACACTCTAAGAGAATTTCAATTACTTTTAAATTTTCCAAAATAAAAAAAGTTAAAATTTATGTATGGTCTTTGACATACAAGTTGACATATCACCTTAGACAATCCACGACAACCTTACCTTTGATGACAGCAAGTTTTGATGAACTGGTTTTGGTAAATTCGAGATGTACAAAAGTAAGGTTATTCTTTTTCTTTTTTTTTTTTTTTGAAGATTTTATTTTTATATATTTGTCAGAGAGAGAGCACACAGGCAGACAGAGTGGCAGGCAGAGGCAGAAGGAGAAGAAGGCTCCTCCACAGCACAGGGAGCCCGATGTGGGACTTGATCCCAGGACACTGGGATCATGGCCCAAACTGAAGACAGCTGCTCAACCCATTGAGCCACCTAGGCATCCCAAAAGTAAGGTTATTCTGAACAAATGGAGAAAGAGTCCTCATATCTTGCTTTGCAAAATGATGCTAGGTCTATGTCAAAGAACACCATTAAGGTGTTCTGAACAGAAATTCCCAAATAGTTCTTCAATTTTACAGGTATCTAGATTTCCTACCTGCAGAGAAATCAATAAAAATACTTTCTTAAGACTGTTCCAGTAGAATTCTACATCCAACATGTCCTTCTAGTAAAGCATCTTTTTCAAAAGTAAATGGATATTTTTCTCTTAGGTCATTTGTGGTGGTGACTAAAGCATGAGAACAGAAGCCATCTGATCTTACAATGCTTTTCTTCTGTTACAAAATGAAGGTAAATGGCATATTTGACCATTTCTCCATAATTTGCTTCAAAAAATTGAACTAAATAACATGTTCTATGGAGTGGAAGATATCATCTGACAGAAGCCCTGCTTACATTGTCCTCCTCTGCTTCGCATCACAGAGCAGCTTGATAATTTTCAAGCTCCATTTTTCCCCCAAGATTGTTCCAATTCTGCATGGTTCCTTTTCTTGCCAGTGAGATTAGCAGTCTAAAATGCTGCACAGTGAGGTTTTGCTTTGTTTGTTTTTGAGTAAATTCAAGTTTGTATAAATAAAGATTTAGAAATCAAAATTTCCTCCCCATCACAAACACACACATACACACATGCGCACGCACATACAAATGCACACTGTCCAGTGCATTGTAAAGATGGAGATAAGCACATTTATTAGCTACACACTTCTTTTGGTATAGATGTTGCAACACAAGAAGCACTGTAATCTCATTTGATACAATGTGAGAGAAAAACTAAATGATTTACAAATGTCAACATGTATCCCTTTTTTAACATTTTATAGCTTCAGCTGATATATGTAAAGAAAGGCTCACACCCATAATCCTAATGTTTCCCTTTCCAGTAACTTCCTGCCATTGTGATTTGGTGGTGACTACCAGTACATTTAACATTCTAATCTTCTACTATTTGAAATGATACATTAATAACACAATTTCAATATAATTTAACCTTAAATACTTTTCCCATTTCAATTTTCAAATAACATATCACAGAAAAACATGTTATTTTTGTGTGTATGTGTGCATGAGTTTGCTAGAATTTTGCTTAAATTTCCTGGTTCATCTAAATATATCAATGTCTCTGATCCTTAGTTAAGAGAAACCCATAGCTTGGTAACAGGGGCCTTCTTTGTATGATAACATGGTATTTGTTGAGCTTGGTGCCGTGAAGAATACAAAGGAGGAATTGTCTTTCTGGCTTTCTCCCTGTCTATAATAGATATCTATACTATATTATGTATAATGTGTGTATGAATAATATCTATACATTATATATATGCATATATATATAATTTGAAGTGTTATTTTATAGAAGATATATTACAAATAAAAACTTGTGGCTTACATATAAAGGATAGTCAATAGATACAGGATATGTGTACCTTTGATTATGATTAAGAAAACCTCAGAGAGAAGTGAAGGGTGAATTGAATTTAAGGTAGAAGATAATTCCATAGAAGGGAACCAATATAAGGAAAGGTATGAGGGGCGCCTGGGTGGCTCAGTGGGTTAAAGCCTCTGCCTTCGGCTCAGGTCATGATCCCAGGGTGCTGGGATCGAGCCCCGCGTCGGGCTCTCTGCTCAGTGGGGAGCCTGCTTCCCCTTCTCTCTCTCTCTCTCTGCCTCCCTCTCTGCCTTCTTGTGATCTCTGTCTGTCAAATAAATAAATAAATAAAATATTAAAAAAAAAAAAAAGGAAAGGTATGAGAAGATAAGGTTAAAACTCGGATGGGACATGTGCTCACTGAGTGTGTTGCATGGCAGGGCAGGGAAAGAGAAGACAAGACATATCTAAATGGGATAGGCAGACAGATTGTTGAGAAGGAGAACAGGAAAATACCTAGCTTCTCTCAAATAGAACCCACTTTTCAGAGATATTAGAAATATTTCCTAATTAAAAGGAAAGACTACATTTCACTATTCCTTCAAACTTATCTCTTATGCCACTGGTGTGAAGTAACTCAGGGGGGAATGTGGTTTAAACAGATAAATGTGTTTTAAGGAAGTTTGTGCAGAAATCAACCCACAAATAACAACATAGTCTTTTCTCCATAGGTTATGTCTGTGCTTTGCTTTCACATGATAGGAACAGTCCTTAATCAGTGATTTAAAGTTCCAACATGAATTTTCTTGCCGTGGTCCATACTTCCACCTTTTTTTAACTAGTCAATAAAATTATAAGGTTATTAATTCATGTACCTTTCTAGTCTTATAAAGCTCTGCATTCAAACTCATTGTCCAAACACATAAAATGTCTTAAATTCTCCATGTTAAACACTGCAGTAGGTTTTAAGATGGGCAGTGAGAGAGTTTGTGGGGGAGAAGTTACACTTTTATGGCTGCACTGATTTAGTTCAAGCTGGAGACACCAAAGGCTTTGAAATGCTACAAACTCTCCTGAAAGGGAAAGCATTAAACACCATTCTGCCCTTACTCCCCTCTCATGATGTAGATAAAACATAATTTCCAGGGCTTAATGGTGATCCCCCTGGGAACTTTGAGAACTGTAAAGCATTTTGTTTTGCCCCTACAGAATAACATTATATCCTCCTCCTTCCAACAGTGCAAGCTCCCCAACAACTCCCCACTCCCAACAACTATAGAAATCAAATTTATCACTTAGTACTTTTCATTAGTCCTTAAAGGATATAGTAGGATGATTTTTTTGCTTGATGCACTAAAATGTTTTAAAAGTCTATTTGTTGCACATGAAAAGATGAGTATGCCATGCAAGATTAACAGATTAATATGCATAAGATTTGGCCAGCTGCCCACTGTATCCAGAGGAAACTACATGCAGATCACTTCAGCTGGTGGTCCAAGGTGCTGAACCATGTCTGTCTAGGGGCAAGGTCACTGCCTTAAATTGTTCAGCTCTGTCTCTGCCTCAAGATATCTCTATCATGGCCATAGTAGAATAGATAAAACTACAGGAAGCAAGAATGAAACTTACCGAAGGATAGATTCAGACCCTTGAATCCTCAGCAGTTCATGAAAATGAATGTCATCCTCAACTCCATCTCTCTAGAATAGTTACATAAATACTTTTGCAAGGAAGTTATTAAAATGAAGGTGTTTGTGTTTCTCTCCCTTAGCTGTTTGAAAATCAGTGTTTTAAAGTGAAATGAGTAAATCTGTGCCTTCTAGACTGGTGTACAATGTGGTTATATTTGCTAGTATTTTTCCTATGAACCTTATTCTGAAAAGCCAGACCTATCCTGCACCATAAGTAATATTAGATTGCAAAGCATATAAAAAGAATTGAAGTTGGAAAATATCTCCTCTTCTTTCACTCCATGATACTGCTGGTTGAGGAAGAGATAACTGGGGTCTACAAGATGGATATTTCAGAAAGCAAGAGGCATGGGAAAGATACTGATTATTGGAAAAAAAAATCTACTCTGTATCACATAGCAACAGAAAGAAATGACACAATGGTTCAGACCCGTTTTCCGTTCAGAGAAGGATTATATATCTGGGAAGTCCTGGTATTATATTTTCTCTGAAATTATTCTCATATATTAAGGACAAATGTCAAATGCATGGTACATGTTTTTGAACTTTTATGTACAATATATTTTTAAAGATTTTATCTATTTATTTGAGAGAGAGCATGAGAGAGACAAAGAGAGAGTGGTTGAGATTGAGCAGGCAGAGGGAGAGGGAGAAGCAGGCTCCCCGCTGAGCAGGGAGCCACATGCAAGGCTTACTGTATCCCATGATCCCCAGATCATGAACTGAGCTGAAGGCCTCCGCTCAACCAAATGAGCTACCCAGGTGCCCCTACATACAGTATTGATTGAATCCATTAACTTATCTAAATGATTTCTGTACCCACTTTATTTGCAACATGTCTTTATTAAATGTATGCAATGAGAGAAAGAAAGAAAGAAAGAAAGAAAGAAAGGAAGGAAGAAAGGAAGGAAGAAAGAAATGCACTTTTTTTTAAATTTTTCTTTTTATTTAAACATATAATGTAACCCCACCCCCCTCTCCCAACACCCCTCCCCCCCAGCCCCCTCAGTTTGTTTTATGACATTAAGAGTCTCTTTTGGTTTGTCTCCCTCCTGATCCTATCTTGTTTCTTTTCTTTTCCTACCCCCTTAACCCCCAACCCCATTGCATGTCCACTTCCTCATATCAGGGAGATCATATATAGTTGTCTTTCTCCAAATGATTTATTTCACTAAACATAATACATTCTAGTTCCATCCATGTCGTCACAAATGGTAAGCTATCATTTCTTTTGATGGCTGCATAGTATTCCATTGTATATATATACCACTTCTTCTTTATCCATTCATCTGTTGATGGACATCTAGGTTCTTTCCATAACTTGGCTCCTGTGGACATTGCTGCTATAAACATTCGGGTACACGTGCCCCTTTGGATCACTACGTTTGTATCTTTAGGGCAAATACCCAGTAGTGCAATTGCTGGGTCATAAGGTAGCTCTATTTGCAATTTTTTGAGAAACCTCCATGCTGTTTTCCAGAGTGGTTGCACCAGCTTGCATTCCCACCAACAGTGTAGGAGGGTTCCCATTTCAGCACATCCTCGCCAGCATCTGTCATTTCCTGACTTGTTCATTTTAGCCATTCTGACTGGTGTGAGGTGGTATCTCATTGTGGTTTTGATTTGTATTTCCCTGATGCCCAGTGATGTGGAGCACTTTTTCATGTGTCTGTTGGCTATCTGGATGTCTTCTTTGCAGAAATGTCTGTTCATGTCCTCTGCCCATTTCTTGATTGGATTATTTGTTCTTTGGGTGTTGAGCTTGCTAAGCTCTTTATAGATTTTGGATACTAGCCCTTTATCTGATATGTCATTTGGAAATATCTTCTCCCATTCTGTCAGTTGTCTTTTGGTTTTGTTGACTGTTTCCTTTGCTGTGCATAAGCTTTTGATCTTGATGAAGTCCCAATAGTTCATTTTTTCCCTTGCTTCCCTTGCCTTTGGAGTTGTTCCTAGGAAGAAGTTGCTGTGGCTGAGGTCGAAGAGGTTACTGCCTGTGTTCTCCTCAAGGATTTTGATGGATTCCTTTCTCACGTTGAGGTCCTTCATCCATTTTGAGTCTATTTTCATGTGTGGTGTAAGGAAATGGTCCAATTTCATTTTTCTGCATGTGGCTGTCCAATTTTCCCAACACCATTTGTTGAAGAGGCTGTCTTTTTTCCATTGGATATTCTTTCCTGCTTTGTCGAAGATTAGTTGACCATAGAGTTGAGGGTCTACTTCTGGGCTCTCTATAGCTTTTTTAATTTCAACTTGATTAGATTTTAGTTCTTTTATTTCTCCAGAAAGGGCTTTTATTTCTCCTGACAGGGTTTCTGTAATATCTTCCATGCCTTTTTTGAGCCCGGCTAGAACCTTGAGAATCATTGTCCTGAATTCCAGATCTGACATATTACCAATGTCTGTATTGATTAGGTCCCTAGCCTTCGGTACTGCCTCCTGTTCTTTTTTCTTTTTTGTGTGTGGTGAGTTTTTCCGCCTTGTCATTTTGTCCAAATAAGAATATATGAAGGAGCAAATGTAATACTAAAAGGGTGGCAAAGACCACAGGAAGATGTGCTTTAACCAAATCAGAAGAGACCCCAAATCGTGGGCGGGCAGGGAGAAAGGGGGTAAAAAGAAGTTCAGAAAACAGAAAAAAAATTAAAAAAAAAAAGAGAACACAAATTAAGAAAAAAATATAAAAAAAGAAAAAAAAATTAATTTTGGGAGTATTTTGGTCACTTAGAAGAAACTACCTCCCAAAATTTTAAAGAATGAAAAACATATATAAGGGTAAACACAATGAAGGGATGAAATATGACTATAAAGATGAAAAAAAAATTTTTTTTTTCCTAACGAAGGAGTTGATAAGGTAAGTTGGTAGGGAGAATAAAATAATTTAAAAAAATTAAAAAAAAAGAAAGTGGAGAGAACTTCCTTGGGCTGGAGACTAGATCAAGACCGGTACTAGATTTGGGTTGTATTTTGATCTATCAGAAGTAGTTGTACCCCAAATTTTTAAGAAAAAATAAAAACCCTATGTGTATACAAAGAATAAAGTTAGATACAGTGAAGGATAGAATATGACTATAATAATAAAGGTTCAAAAAAGATTTTTGTAAGAAAGTTATTAAGATAAACTAGTTAAAAATGTTAAAAGAGTAAAGGGTAAAAGTTTAAAAAAATTAGCAGAAGACAAAAAAAATTAAAAAATTAATTAACTTTGCAAGACTAAAGATTCATGGGGAGAAAGCGAGGAATTCCATGTTTTGCTTTCTCCTCTGGAATTTCACTGTTCTCCTTGTTAAGTGAACTTGATCTTGGCTGGATTTCTTGTTGATCTTCTGGGGGAGGGGCCTGTTGTAGTGATTTTCAAGTGTCTCTGCCCCAGGCAGAATTGCACCGCCCTTACCAGGGGCCGGGCTAAGTAATCCTCTCAGGCTCACTTTCAGGGGCTTTTGTTCCCTGAAAACTTTCCGTAGAGTTCCGGAGGATGGGAATGAAATTGGCGGCCTCCCAATCTCCGGCTCGGAGGAGCCGAGAACTCAGGGCCCCAGCCTTCAGTGCGCCTTCAGAGAAAAGCACTTAATCACTCCCATCTCCCTAGCTTCCAGCCGCGCTTGGAGAAAATCACACACAATCACTCCCGTCTCACTGGCCTCTGGCTGCGCTCCGAGGTCACCCAGCCTGTGACCAAGCATCTCTGTCTCTGGCACAGGGTCCCACCTGGAGTCTCCGAACCCCGCAGATCCCTGGGCTCTCCCAGGTCGGAGTCTCCCCGTTTCTCGTGGGGACCCCATGCACAGAGCACCGGCCCGTATCACGGATTACAGTTCTAGGTAACCCCGAGTTGAGAGCTCACTCCTCGGCTCTGTCTCCGCAGCCGGCTTCCCCGCTCTAATACCTGTGAACTCTGTGACACTCAGACACCCCCAATCCTTCTGTGACCCCACGGGACCTGAGTCCACACTGTCCCCGTGAGGTCTTCACCCCGGGTTAGCCTCTGGAGTGATGTCCCTCCATGGCGCAAACTTTTAAATGTCCTGATTTTGTGCTCCATTGTTCCACCACTTGCCAGGAGCCGGCCCCTCCCCCCTGGGTCTATCTTCCCGTCGTGTTGGATTCACTTCTCTGCTGGTCCTACCTTTTAGAAAGTGGTCAATTTTCTATTTCTAGAATTGTTGCTCTTCTTCTCTTCACTCTCCTGTTGGATTTGTAGGTGTTCAGAATGGTTTGGTAGGCTATCTAGCTGATCTCCTGCTGCCTGATGTCATCTCAGCCTGCTACTTCTCCACCATCTTGACTCCTCCTCAAGAAACGCATTCTTTATGTAACTAAAGAAATGGAGGATTCCATTTCCTGGAATAACTAGAGTATTTGGTAGGAAATATTATGTTGTAAGATTGGCTTGATTTGAATTTGTGATTCTGCCAATAATCTAAAATATTGTGGGGATAGCTATTACCATTTACGTGTGAAAACCAACCCCTTTGTACATAGGTAAGTTAAATGTCCAGTGAGCATCAGAAACACAACATATCTCAGATAAATCTCACAAGCCTTAAATATTCTAACCCCCCAAATGCTTATCTTTCTCTCAGTAAATGGCATTACAGTTCCCCTAGTTGTGTAGGTGAATCTTTCTACCCCTACCACCTCATACATAAAACAGTAAACAATGTAAGCTTATTTTCCCCATACACATCCCAAATCTGTTTGCTTCTCAACAGTTATATAGCTACTTGTCTAATGCAAGTCACCAAAGTCCTCTCTCTGCTAAGCAACTGTAGTAGCTTTCT
Organism: Taxidea taxus jeffersonii; assembly: GCA_003697995.1. Taxonomy (NCBI): domain Eukaryota; kingdom Metazoa; phylum Chordata; class Mammalia; order Carnivora; family Mustelidae; genus Taxidea; species Taxidea taxus. The sequence continues at coordinate 27,975 of RCUC01156904.1, read as the reverse complement.
AACTCATCCCTTCACTCCCTTCCTCACCCCTGAGTCTCTGTTCTCTATATGGGAGCTGAAGTAATCCTTTTAAAATGCACAGCAGAGGGGTGCCTGGGTGGCTCAGTGGGTTAAGCCTCTGCCTTCAGCTCAGGTCATCTGGGGCTGGGATGGAGCCCCACATTGGGCTCTCTGTTCAGCAGGGAGCCTGCTTCCCCTTGCCTCTCTGCCTACCTGTGATCTCTCTATCAAATAAGTAAATAAAATCTTAAAAAAAAAATGCACAGCAGATCATTTCAATGCCCTGCCCTCAAGTTGCCATAGTTTCCTATAACACTTACTACAAAATCCAAACCCTGAACAATTGCCTGCAGGGCCCAGCAGGATTTGGCCCTGTCCACCCACTTTCATGTTCTTATTCTCTCTGCCACACTCTCTCAGCACAGGCCACACCAGCTTTCCTGCTGATTGATGCTCAGGTAAATTAAGGTCCATTCTGTTACACTATCTTTGCTCTTCCCTCTTATTAGCAGTCTTTTCCCCCAAATTATTGCAGGACTTTTTCTCTCACTGTTTTCATGTCTCTGCTGAATTTTCTCATCCCAATCAAGGTTTTCCAGTTAGTTTATCAAAAATAATCCTTCTGACATCTTGCTTTATTTCCAGTTACATAAAAACTTCATTGCCTAGAATATTCTATCATTATGTGCTGTTATTTTGCTGTCGGTCAGACTAGAACATAAATCATATGATGCCAACACTGACTTCCCAGGGTTCAGAAGTGTCTAGTACATAGTAGATGCTCGATATGTACTTACTGGCTGAATGAGTCAGTAATTTTGAAAGTACATATACACAAACTAGGTATGCTGAATATATTGAAAGACTTTTATCAAATCAGAAGACCAGAATTCTAGTTCAGACCTGTCTCTATGTAGCTAGGTGATGAGTTTTAGAAGTTACTTCACCCCTCTAGGGTTCCATTCCCCATGAGTATGTAGCATAGGTGTCTTGGGCTACAACATTGTGGAAATAAGTATAGATTCCTATAATAGTCTCAAGACTATTATATTTCTGTGCTGCAGAAAGCCCTCACAAAACCAGCCTATTGTCATCTTGCCATTTTTACTTTTTCCACTCTGGGTGTACAATGAATCTCTACTGTTGCGCAAAAAGTGACTGGAATATGGGAACACCCATCACTCCTCCCGGCCCCCAGCAAGAGGACTGAACCCTCCAGGACTATAGGACCCGATGTTGCTGCACTGTATGCTAACAACACCCGGAGGGAACTGAGTGAAATATATATTTGTAATTATTCTCCTATGAAAACCCATTTATTCCACAATTCTGGGAATCTGAGAAACAGACATACCCTGCTTTGCCCCACAGATGTTTTGCCCTTGATTTTCCTCCACATGGGAGGGTGAGTCCAGAGTTGCTCACTATGGCATGCATCTGATGAAAACCTAAAACCTAGGGTGTACATAACTAAGGCTCAAGCTGAGAGTGCTGCTGAAAATAGGTGGATGGCATCTACATCTCTCAAAACATGTAAAATTTGTAATGGAAAGCCAACATGTCTGCGATATTTCTCTCATTCTAATTCATCAGTGCAAGTTTAGGTAGTTTCATATTTGCATTGCTAATAGCCCTCCCTCAAAGTGTGTTGACACTGTGGGTTTTCAGTGTTTCTTTTTTCCCATTTGCAAAACTTTGCAAGGGAGCTAACTTTTTAATATAGGTTTTAACACCTACATAGTTTTTCAGAATTACTTTAAAATATCAGGGATTTCAGGGGTGCCTGGGTGGCTCAGTGGGTTAAGTCTCTGCCTTCAGCTCAGCTCATGATCCCAGGTCCTGGGATAAAGCCCCACATCAGGCTCTCTGCTCAGCAGGGAGCCTGCCTCCCACTCTCTCTCTCTGCCTGCCTCTGCCTACTTGTGGTCTCTCTCTCTGTCAAATAAATAAATAAAATCTTTAAAGAAAGAAAAAAGAAAAAAAAATCTCAGGGATTTCATATTACTCTACTTATTTATTTAATTATAGAAGAACATCCTTTGGCAGGTGTGGTGATAAACCTTCTGGAAGCCACTGGAGGCAAGCACCTGTTTATTTCTAATGTTTGCTTCTCTTCCACCCTGCCTGTAGAAAAACATCCTTCCAGAGGAAAACTGGAGGTTTCTGTCAATCAAAATGTCAGAAGAGCCTTCCGCTGTCAGGTGCCTCCCTCCCCTCTCCCTTAGCCAGCTGGTCAGGGCCTTCCCCTCAACTTGCTTGGAGGCCTTGAAAGTTCAAGAGTATACTTTAGTCACCACTCTCCCGCCCAAAAAGTACAAAGAAAAATGCATAATGTATGATAATGGTCAAACTAGTAAGAATTAAAATAAATTGTGTGATATAAAAAGGGTTTCAAACAGGTTTAATAATTCCACAATTTGTTATACAAAGTCAATTTTTCCACTTACAGAGCAAAGTTGCCTGGTGGGTTTATTGGTTCACTCATTATTAGGTATATATCATTTTTATTGTTTCACATTTTTGTCGTTTATTAAAAAAAGACAGCACTCATGAATAAAACATTTTGGCTTCAGGCTGCCATACACTGAGGTTGGTCAGAGGGATTATACCATCCTTGATTTAAAGTAATAATGGAACATACAAAGTAAAAATAGCATACTATCAGACAGGATAGCAGCATAGAGGTGGAATTTGCCAAACCACACAGAGACATTTGTATCTCAGGTAGATTCCTCAGCATCAGTCTCTTGGTTTTCTTTATCCCTGTGGATAGGACCTCTCACAAGTGTAGTATCTATTCTTCTCGGTCATTTAGTGACCATGATCCCCTTGTCCACATTGGATTATCGTGGCTTCTTAGGAAAGAAGATGTTGCATCACACAGGAGGTTGATGTATCTGAAGTACAGTTCACATGCTGCTAAGAAAGAAGAGTAGACATGTAGCCTGATGAAAGTATTTAATTTTAGCACTCCTCAATCACTGCACATTTGAGAGTTCATAGCCAAGCATCATCAAGAGTCAATTAGAATTCTATGAGTAATATTTCTATGTATTCACACATTAATTTGGTTGGCATATGTGATATGCTTATCTTATTCCAGAGAGCCCTGGGGATGTCATCAGCAGGAAGTTTTTAGATGTCGCCTGGGGCCTTGTGGCTATACCAGGAGAAACAGTGCATAGTCAGGCCAATTTGCCAGAGGTTGTTTGTCAGTTTTGTGTCTGCACCAGGAGTTAGGCTAACCATATGGTTCTAGCTCAGAGCTGTCTGCTACTGTAATGGTGACCGTTGTAGAGCTAGGAGCTAGTCATGATGAAAGAGACACTGGGGAATAGCATAAGGAAAATAGTAAAGCTGAAGGTATTTTCTTCTAACTCTGCCTTTCAAGCTTAACACCTGTGTTTTCTATTCAGAATTAATTTTCTATCACTACCATACAAATTTTAAAAGTATATTTTAAGAGAAAAAAAAGAATATAAACTAATGAAGTTATCCATTTTTCATATTTGATGAATTTGACTTAGCAAATTGCTGTTACATGACAGAAACCATGGATAGAACAGGCAAGGGGACACATCTATGACTGCAGTTGTTGCCTTTCAAGCTGGTGATTTTCCTTAGCTACATACTTTACCCATGTATCTCTAATCCTGCAGTTATTTTAAATTTTCAAGATTGTTAATTACTATAGTTTTAATTTATCTTAGTGAATTAGAAACTAAACAAAATAATGAACCCATTTAAACTTAAAAGCCAATTACACACTGATTCTTGTAGTACTGTAAACTATCTTGTTTCATCTCATCTTACCAACTCTTCAGTAAGTAGTTTTTTATTTAAATTAGTATTTTATTTAATTACCTACACATGAACATGGTATTTTGGTGGTGGTGGTGATGGTGGTGGTGGTGGTGGTGATAATGACTGGAAATTAAGTAACATATGTAAAAACCTTTGGTAGATTGCTAAATTAAAAGACTCTGGAACTGTAAACCATGTTACTAGTAAGAAGTAAGCATGTATTGAATACACAGCCGTGTTTTCTCATAAATTGCTAATATTATTCCATTCCCCTGTAGAGCTCAAGCTCACAGGTCCCATATAGCAATTTAATGCTGGAGGCAATGGAATCTGCTTTTAATTGGATTAATTTCAATTTCAAAAAATAATCAAGTCAGTCTGTTAAGCAAAAATCAACTCAATCAATCATCTTGACCACTGCCACTCACTGGATTCATGTGATATTTAACTAAAATATGATGGAAATGTCCAGTTTTCTATTTCTGTGTATGTGATATAAAAATCTAATCACTAGAACAATATTTGGCCAATTTAGGACCTTACTTACATATCCAAAAACAATAAAAAAAAGACAAGATCCAGTGGAAAGCGTTGGTGCCTGGTTAGGTTTTGCCCTAGAATGAGAAAAGAAAAGCATAATTTCCCATAATCCTGATAATACACAGCCTAATTGGGGAGCCATTGTGTGTAATTGAGCCGACTCTGAGAGACGATCTACTTGCAGTATTTATAAGAAAGAAGCTTAACCAGATCATAGCATGAGGGAGCCCCCAAACTTACCTAGCTTATCCCTGATGAAGCAAACCCATAGCTTGCCTTGGAGAAGAGGTAAATGGACATCTCATACAGGGACAACTGCTAGCATCAGCAATATGTTATAAATGCAATCTGTCAAAACCTTTCCTGAAGAAGCAAATCTTAAAGACCTAACAGATTTTCAAATGGCTAATAAAGATGATTTTTTGGTTTGTTTGTTTGTGTCAAGATAATCTCTTGGCTTCTTCAGAGATGAGTATAGGTTCCCTTTGAAGGTCTTTTCCTCCAGAGCAGTCCATAGTAAAACATAAAATTTACATGTATAGGGTTTCTTTATATTATTTTCTTGAAATTTAAGTTCTTCATTTACTTCCAAGTTATGTTGAGTCTTGTATAATTAGGCTAATATCGATATATTGATAAACAAAGGCTATTACTGATGAAACATTGTGAAAACCATAAAATAGATATATCATCTCATATATAACTTGATAGAGCTTTTGGAAAATAATTCTGGGTTATCATGCAATAAACACATAATATATTGTCTGAATCTTTTCAGTTGCAAGACTTTTAGGTTAGTTACCTTTATAAATTTAGGAAGTGATGTCTAAAATCTTTGGGTTCATATCCAGTGCATGTAAGAAATATAAGAAAGGGATTGGTTTTTGAGAATGTAAATGGAAAACAAATCAATCATTTTCCATTTCCATTTTCCTATGTGTAAATGAAATAGAGCTTCATTGAGAAAGAAGGTAGAAATAGTGTTGAAACTGGCTTCTGACAGAAGAATTTCCATTTCTGGTTTTAACAAATAAGGTATAGGCATTTATGATGAAGATGAATAGGGACTATATGGAAATGTTGTCCATTGTTCTAAATTCAGACTGGCAAATTTCCATGTAAATGATAGATAGCAGGTGAGCTGAGCTAAGGTGAAATTAAATGCATCAGCCCACTAACAAGAACACAAAAAAGATGTGCCTTATTCATGTTCCTCAGTCATGAACCCAAGTCATGAACTCTGTCCCTCTTTATCCCATGTTAGAAATGTGAAATTTATTGCAAAATTGTGGTGTGTATGCATGTGTGTGTGTAGGTGTATGCTTGTACTTCAATATCAGATACTCAGAATATACTCACAACATCGATGTTTTAGCAAACACATATTCTTAGATTTCTCAAAGACTATTCTTTTTATTATTACTTAAAATAAAAATTAGTAAAAAACTGTAAATATTCCTAATAAGGGAGTAGGAACACAGGGCTATCTGGTATCTATAAGATGAGATAATATATTTAATCAGAACTCGAACTTTAAAAAATACACAATATAAGACATTGTCCATGATATAAAATTCCATGCAAAAAACACAACAGCCTGTATGTGGAGTGGTACAATTTTTAACATAAAAACTGCATGAAAATGAAAACAGGATATTTGTAGCATTGTTTAAAAGTAATTCCCTAGAATTATGAAATTCTAGATCATGAAATTATAAGTAATTTTCTTCCTTTTGAGTCTCCTAAGTTTTACATTTTCCAAAATCCTTTACACAAATACAGCATATATTATATTTGTAATTATAAAAACTATTTAAAATATATGTAATATACAATTAACTACTGTAAAGGTCTTATAAGAAAGTGTCTTCTGTGAGTAGCTCATGCAACTCATACCTTCACTTTTGGAAAAACAGGTCTGAGGTCATCTTTTATTTCCATTCATGTAGTGATGTTATTTTTTTTTTTTTTTGATGGGAGGAATGGAATTATGATTTTGCCTATTATCTCTACTAGATCTCTTGGCTCCAAACATACCATAACTAATTATATATATATATATATACATATACATATATATATATATAATGTTTAATATTATACACACACACACATACATACACACACACACATACATCCATACACACACACATACACATACACACACACACCACTGGGTGGTGCAGTGGGTTAAGCATCTGCCTTCAGCTCAGGTCAGGATCCTGGGGTCCTGGATCAAGCTCCATATCTGGCTACCTGCTCAGTGGGGAAACCTGCTTCTCCCTCTCCCATTTTCCGTGCTCCCTCTCTCACTTGTATTTCCTCTCTCACTCAAATAAATAAGTAAAATCTTTAAAAAATATATATGTATCACCTCCTATGTATTAGATACTCTTATTGGAACTAAGGATGCAGTTGTATTGGAGACAGAATTTCAGGTTTGTAGTAGAATTCGTATTCTAGGTGAGGAGTCTGAAAAGAAACAAGTAAAAAAAAAATTCCCAAACTATATCTGTATTTATTTAGGTATCTATATATTTATACAAATCTATTCCTATTTATTTATTCACTTATATATCATTTCAAGTGATAAATGATGTGAACAAAAATAAAAGAGACTTAAGAGATGGAGCATGGTAGGGTGAGGATGGAGTCCAGATGGGCTGGATAATGAAGACATCTCTGATGTGTTAACATTTGAGGTAAAACTGAGTGAAGCAAGGAGTAAAGAATTAAGGATTAGGACAAAAGCATCTCAAAAAGCAGATAGAAGTGAAAGGCCCTAAGGTAGAAGTCAGTTAGCATTTGGAAAAAAAAAAAAAAAAAAAAAAAAAGCTTGGAGGACATTATAGCTTTGCAGAGCCAAAAGGTAAGTAATAAGGACATCATGTTAGAAAAATAGGTAGGAACAAGATTATAGGGGACGTCTAGGTCTTGCTAAAAAAATTACAACTTAATTATAAACATTATGGGAAATAAATGGTGGGTTTTTAATAGGTAGTACTGTGATATAATTTATATATTATTTAGATCATTGATTTATTGTATAGAGGGGATGTGTCAAAGACAAGATAAGAAGAAAATTAAAAGACTTATTGCAGCAGTCAAGAATGAAGATGATAGTGGTTTGAGCTAAAGAAGCAGTAAGGAAGATGGCAAAAATTGCCCAGGTTCAGAACATATTTATGTGAGATATGAAGGAATAGTAGGCAGAAGAATCAACATTCACCTGTAGATTTTTTTGTCTAAGCATCTGGGTTAATGATCTATTTACTGTGATGGAAAAGCCTGGAAAGGACAGGTTTAGGTTTCTAAAGAGGAATCCAGAATTTAGACACATTAATTTGGATATGTGTATTAGATATTTAGGGGGAGGACAATGAGAAGATATTAGAATATACAAGTTTGGAACCCAGGAAAGAGATTGAAGTAAAAAGATATGTTTGGGAATAAGAAATATATAACTGGAACTTGGAAGAAACACTGAAAATAGGTAAGGATTTAGGGCATTCACCATCAAAGGCTGATGTTGCTCCAGAGAGGGGAGGACACTCTGGACAGTGCTCCAGAGAGGGGAGGACAATAAGATTTGCAAAACCGTATCAGTTCAGCAATGAGAAAAATGTCTGAAGCTAAAGATGTAAAGAAATTTTGACCTAATCTTAAATTTTCAACATCTGAAAACTAAATTGCACAGGCTGACTATTGAGTGAAATCATAACCTAGCTTAAGTGCATATCCTGCCCCCAAAATGTAATTATTCTAATTACATGGCAATTACAGTATATCCACAGAGTAAATTACCTAGTTATTGGCATCCTGTGGAATAAAGTAATCTAGCAATTTGCTCTCAATGACGACACTACATTGCAGGTTTTAAGAGCAAGTAACATGATTTCTTATCTGACATTGTTCCCTAACCCTTCGATTTCTTAATTGGCATCTTTTCTAGCCTTCTATTCTCTTCCCCAAATTAACAAACACAATTTTATAAAAATGTATCTGTTCATTTTTGTTTCCTGATAGGTATTAAAATTCATTTTATTATGAATTATTGCACATATTACAGTGAAGTCATACAGGAAGACTGGAGCCAGTCTTGTAAGTTGTTTAATCCTGCTGAACTGACCATGTTACTATCCAGCAGCTCTAAAAGAATGATTTTATCTGATTGTCTGGACTCTTGTGTTTTTTTTTATCAGGATTATGTAGTCATTTCTTTAGACTCTATCAAAGTAGTTGAGAATAAATTTCTATGCTGTATTGAATAATTGGGACTCAAGCAGAAAGCTACACTTTTCCTGGAATAAGGAATTAGAAGATAAAATCCGGGACTGCCAGAGTGTCTGAAAATTGACAGGGGAGATCCCTGAATGGGAGCAGTTACAGAGAGAGGTGTCCCAAAATTTGTAGAAAACTCTGCCTAACTCAGTAAGTAACTTTTCATTGACAGACCCACAGAGAAGAATCCAGGGCCTAGCAGAAAATAACTAGCTAAAATAAATGAGTAGGGACTTGAGTTACTGCATACCAAAAGGATTAGAGTTTGGAGTTTAGCTTCAGTCAAGTTAACCAACTGTTAGAATAAAAAATATAATTTTTCAGAAGAAGATAGCAGAATCCAGAATCCCTACAACATATCTTCCAAAATTTCCAAATATTGGATCAAAAATTTTAAGCATATGAAGAAACAGTAAAGTGTACCAATTGTCTAGAGGAAAGGCAATTGTTAGAACCTTACATTGAGATGACCCAGATATTAAAATTACTGGGCCAGAATGTAAACACTGCTATTATAAACATGCTTAAGGACCTAAATGAAAATATACTTATAATGAATGATTAGATGGAGACTTTCAAAGATAAATGGAAACTATAAATAGAAAAACCAAAAGGAAATTCCAGAATTGGAAACTATAATGTCTGGGGAAAAAAAAAATCCCAGATAGACTTTGCATGTTCATGAAAGCAGAAGAAAGTACCCAGCAAAGCTGTGTAGAGAAGTCAATTAAAAAGATCCAATAGAAGAACAGAAATTAAAAGATTACCAAATATATTTTTTTCATTTTTATGTGCATATTTGTCATTCATTGCTGGTGTTCTTTTTTTTTTTCTCTACATTTTTTATTTAAGCTTTTTTTTATTTAAACATATAATGTAATGCCCCCACCCTCTCCCAACCCCTCTCCCCCCCCACCCCCCTCAGTTTGTTTTATGACATTAAGAGTCTCTTTTGGTTTGTCTCCCTCCCGATCCCATCTTGTTTCATTTTTCCTTTTCCTACCACCTTAACCCCCACCCCCGTTGCATCTCTACTTCCTCATATCAGGGAGATCATGCGATAGTTGTCCACAATAGCCAAGTTATGGAAAGAACCTAGATGTCGATCAACAGATGAATGGATAAAGAAGAAGTGGTATATACATACAATGGAATACTATGCAGCCATCAAAATAAATGAAATCTTACCATTTGCGACGACATGGATGGAACTAGAGCATTGCTGGTGTTCTTTATGCATGTCTATAGCTTCAGGTTTTCATTAGATAACATTTCTTTTCAGCCTAAAGCATTCTTTAAAGACATAAAACTTCTTTTTTTTTTTAAAGACATAAAACTTCTTAAAGAAAAAGATATGTCACTCTCTTGTGACTGATGACTTTTCCAATATATGCAGATGCAATGCATATGACAGCACAAATAGTGAAAGGAGTGATTATTGCAACAGTACTGTAACAAGTTTCTTACAGTACATAAAGTTCTACAACATTTACTCTAAATTTGGTGTATTTTTAAAGGATACATTTTAAAATTTCCAGAGCAACTACTAGAGAATGCAATGATCTATAGTTAAAATCCAATGGACAGATTAAATAGAATATGAAAACAATATGTGTTTAGCTCAAAAGAAAGCATAAAGAATAAATAGAAGAAAAGAATTAGAAAAAAAATAAGAAAATTGAAGAACTAAATCCAACAATATCAATAACTGCATTGTATGTAACTGAGCTAAAAAATTGCAATCTCTAGTTATAAGGTAGATATTGTCAATGAGATGTAAACCAGTTCATCTATGTGCATTCTAAAATATCATACAGATAGGATAGAAATAAAAGGATAAAAAAGGACATACTATAAAAATAGTAAGCATAAGAAGGTTACTAGTTTCTTACCACTGCCATAACAAATTATCACAAATTTAGCTCCTTATGATAATACAAATATATTATCTTATAGTTCTGGAAGTCAGAAATTCAGAGTAAGTCTCAGTGGGCTAAATTTAAGGTATAAGCAGGACTGCATTGCTTCTAGAGTTCTTAGGGAAGACTTCATTCCCTTGCTTTTTTTTCAGGTTCTAGAAGATGTCCCCATTCCTTTTCCTGCTGCCCACTGCTGTCTTAAAATCAGGCAATTAAATCCTTTAAACTTTTGCATGTGTCCTGTCTGCTACTTTTCCTTCTCTGACTCTGACCCTCTTGGTTCCCTGTTTCACTTATGAGTTCTTTTTTTTGTTTTTTTTTTAAGATTTTATTTATTTATTTGTCAGAGAGAGAGGGAGAGAGAGAGAATGAGCACAGGCAGACAGAGTGGCAGGCAGAGGCAGAGGGAGAAGCAGGCTCCCTGCTGAGCAAGGAGTCAGATGTGGGACTCTGAATCCCAGGACACTGGGATCATGACCTGAGCCGAAGGCAGCCGCTTAACCAACTGAGCCACCCAAGCGTCCCTCACTTATGAGTTCTTATAATTACATTGGACCCACTCAGATAACTCAGTTTAATCTGATTATCACAAGGTCAGCTAATTAACAACCTTAATCCTATCTACAACGTTAATTTCTTTTGCATATTCACAATCTGTGGGGATTAGTAAATGGACATCTTTGGTGGGCCATTACTGTGCCTACCATAGCTGGGTATGCTACGTTAATGTCAAACAAAATAAACTGCTAGACAAAATTATTGTGAGAGATGAAAAATATTTAACAATAATAGAAGTTTACTTCATCAGGAATTAAAAATTTACCACATCTCTCTCAGTAATGGATATAAAACATTTAGACACACAAAAATCAGTAAGGACTGATATATTATAACTTAATGGCATACTTTCAAATGACCTATAAGCAAATAAGAAATCACAAACAAATTACAAAATGTTGTAAACAAATGATAAAACATATAAACAACATATAATTGTTTATAAACATATAAACATATAGTACATCCATGTGCAGCTAAATAGTGCTTAGAGGAAAATTTATATTTTAAATATTCTAATTAAAAGAATTACTAAAAATCAATTATCAATGTTTACACCTTAAGAGTAAACTAAAACCAAAATAACTAAAGAGATACAATAAATATAATAAACAGAAAATAATAAAATGGAAGACAATTTAGAGAAGTTGAACTAAAAGATGGCTATTTGAAGATTAACAGCTAACAGGACTGATCAACTGGAATAATAAGAGTGAAAAATTGGTTATCTCTATAGATATTACATATTAGAAAGATAACATAGTACAAGTACTAATAATATTCTGCCAATACATTTGAGATATTAGTAGGAAATAACCACTTATAACTTAGCGAGAGACTAAATAGAAAATTTCAATAGCTCTGTATCTATTAAACAAAGTAAATTAGTTATTAAAAACATTCCAAATAATCCTCCAGGATTTATGTTCAAATATTTAAGAAACAGTAACACTTTAAAGACTTTTTTTTTTCAGAAAATGTAGAAGGTAGGAACACTTCCTAACTCATTTTATAAGACTAGCATAAGCCTGATATCAAAATAAGTGAAAAGGAAATTACACATTAATATATCTTATAAATGTAGATGCAAATTTAAAAAATATGTTAACAGTTTATATACAGCAATATGCAAAAAGGATAGAACATTATGTATAAGCAAGGTTTATCCAAGGAATTCAAGGACAGTTTAATAAGGTATGTGCTTTATCTAGATGTGTATAAAGCATATACATGAGTATATGAATTTTTCAAAACTCTGAATTGTCCACTCAAGAATGATGCATTTCACTTTGTGAATTTTACAAAAGATATTAGCATTTTTTGATATTTATATTTTACTTACTGAACTATTTTGTAGATTTGTTTTTTCAGTGGAATGACGATATGGTTCAGCAATTCAGGAACTGCTTTAGGTTTATTCTTCTTAAGAATATAAATGAAAATAGTAAGATTAGTGGGGATCATAATTGTCAGTGTTGGAGGAAGGATTGACATCACAAAATGGGAAGATAACTGTGTTAAGAAAAATTTCAAGAAGATTAAAGATATCAGAGGAAAACAAAAGTCAGATTAAATGAAGGGGCTTGTGTTGGTCAAATCTAGCACAATTTGATCACTCAAAGAAATAATGTTATATTTTAAAAATAATGAACATAGAGTGGATTAGATGATAGTATTGTGATTAATGTTTAATTTTCTGATTTTGATAATTGTACATTGGTAAGGTAAGAGAATACACTTTTTTTTTAACTTTATTTAAGCTTTATTTAAACATATAATATAACCCCACCACCCTCTCCCAACCCCTCTTCCCCCCACCCCCTCAGTTTGTTTTATGACATTAAGAGTCTCTTTTGGTTTTTCTCCCTCCCGATCCCATCTTCTTTCATTTTTACTTTTCCTACCATCTTAACTCCCACCCCCGTTGCATTTCCACTTCCTCATATCAAAAGAAATGAAATCTTACCATTTGCGACGACATGGATGGAACTAGAGCGTATTATGCTTAGCGAAATAAGTCAACTGGAGAAAGAGAACTACCACATGATCTCCCTGATATGAGAATACACTTTTTAAAAAACTAAATGGAAATATTTAGTTGTAAAGGATCATGATATCGTGATTGATATTGCAATAAACTGATTTGAAATCCATGTACATATATACATGGACATATACACACATACACATGCAGACAGGAGAATGATAGAAACAGATGAGGCAAAAGGAAAATAACTGGTTATTCTGGAAAAAAAAACAGTATAATAAAATTCCCTGTGTTATTCTTGAAAGTTTTTTTTTTAAGTATGAAACAGTATAAAAATAAAATGTTACACACACAATAAAGCCTTATCCTAAGGCTATTGCTACTTTATTGGGTTGAAGTATACACATTAAAACTCACAGAAAATTGGTCATTCTGAAACCAAATATCAGAAAATTATATAGGTTGATTTTCCTTTTTTAAGAGGAGCAGATGTAGCTTTCATAAATGTGATTGACAAGTCTTAGAAATGAATTTCTTTTCTCCAGAGGACAATTGCACTAGCCCTATACCACCTCCGTTAATCTGCTTCAACCTTGGCCCTAGTTGCCACTGAAAATGAGAAGATAGTTTTGCCTTTGGGGCCTATTCCATCCTTAGATCCTCTGCATAGGCTGACAACTAGAAGGGCAAGTGAATGTGTTTTGTGATCTGTACACTTGCCTACTGGGAACAGAGTTGAAACTGATATGTTTCACATGCCTCCAAGAAACAGGCCTGGGAAGATAATGATTCCACTACACTATTCATCTAGTTTGAGACTGAACCCGAGTATGAATGTTGGGAGGAAAATTAGCATGTTTTAACTGCTTTGGTTGTGGTTTAACTCAACACACATTCATTGAGACCCTGCCAAATCCCTAACTCTATGCAAGGACAGTAGAGAATAACAACTAAAGAATATGTAATACCTGATTTCAACTGCTTAGGTGCAGTTTGGGAAGAACATAAGGCATAGGACTAAAATAATAATTAATAAGCTATAGATTTATGTGCTCAAAATGTATAGTCAAGGTTTCTATTTCTTTTTTTTTAATATTTTATTTATTTATTCAACAGACAGAGATCACAAGTAGGCAGAGAGAGAGGAGGAAGCAGGCTCCTTGCTCAGCAGAGAGCCCAATGTGGGGCTCGATCCCAGAACCCTGAGATCATGACCTGAGCCGAAGGCAGAGGCTTTAACCCACTGAGCCACCCAGGTGCCCCAAGGCTTCTATTTCTTAAATGTCTGACTAAACCATAAATTTTAACTTTCTCCCTCTTAAATACCCATTCAAATAATCAAAAAATAAAAATTCTCAAAATAAATGAGAATATTGGATTAGAGCCAAAAACAAAGATGAATGCCATCCATGTGTACTAAGACCAAGATATAACAATTGCTATCATTTATTGAGCAATTCCTATGCATCACACAGTATGTTGCATGCTTCACATATATTATTTTATTCTTTAAGAATTATTATCAAATTTACTTTAGAAATGTGAGACTTCAGGAGATTAAATAACTCACCCAAAGTCATAGAAGTTATAGAGTTCTCTCCTGAGTCATCATGTAATAATACAGCATCATGGAATGGAAGAGGAGATTATAATTTGTATGTTTGTACACGCACAGGAGACCTGTGACAAACATCCAGTAAATTAGTATAAAAAAGCTCTTCCACCAGTGGACAATAAAACTATAAGAAATTGTTAAAAATGTGTTGTAGATTAATGGACAGTGATTTTTTCCATAGAAGATGCATAAAATAATGATGTCTCACAACTGATTGTAATTCAGATTCAATGAAATTCAAGAAGTATAACATCTTAAGCGTTTAATAACCATGGGGGTTATTGAATTATGAATACCTTAAAAATAACGTATAATTTTCATATGACTCAAACTTTTTCAGAGCTTAGGAAAAGTAGGAAATATTCCCACTCTTTAAAAAATTTAAGCAACACTGAGATGGTAAGAGTCTTGGACAAAGTGATAAATTTTGCTAAGATAAAAGTTAGAAAAAGAAGCTTGTGGGATACACACAGGAATCCTAAATAAAATATTGTCAAATAAATTAATCACCATAGATAATAAACCATGACCAAGGAGACTTTAATCCCAATTAGCAAAAAAGGAGGTCTATTAATATAATTTATCATTTTAGTATGCCTAAGAAGAAAAAAAAAATATCTTCTCAAGGGGTTCCAAAAGGCATTTGATAAAATTCATATTTATTCCCCAAAGTACACCAAGAATAATGTAATATCTGCCCAAATCTTTATATTCAGTGAAGAACTAGTACAATATATACCATTAAAAATAAGACAATATCTGCCTAAAACAATTTTATGTAACATTTTGAAGGTAGTCTCAATACAATTATATCATAAAAGAACATATATAAATAGTGAGGAGTTGATACAAAATTGTATTTAATATTATAAAGTATTATACCTGAGTATCTCAAGAAATAAAAACCTTACCAGATCAAGATATAAGTTGCTTCTCCATGAGATAAATAGACCATCTTTACATGACTATTTGTTAGACAATTCTATGAATAAAGTCCCAAATCACAACTGAAATGGAAAAGGTAACTTCTTGGTGGGACTTTTGCCTTACTTGATTTTTAAATTTATATAAACTTTTCATAAGAACTGGAAGGCTGAGCGTATGAAGCCATTATCTTTCCATTTTACTCTCTTATTTTTCCAATTCTTTCTACCAGGTAACACTAAGATTTTCTATTGTACAGTGAATAACGGTAGCATTGACCTATCTTTTTTGATGTATTAGGTTACAGGAATAGTGATTTCATTTTTAAAATAATATTGTCTAAGGAAATTTGCACATAGCTTATTAGAATAGTCACAGTTGGTCCTTGGCTTCTAGATTTTGTAGGTGTTTGTAATTGATTAATCGCTGAAACACTGGAATTATAGTACCCATGAGGGAATTGCTGTAATAAGATTTTGGTGTGGTGTATGGTTTCCATGTTAAAGGGCTTTGGTAGACAGTATGACCTCTCTTAGATGTTTACATCCTAATCACTGGAACCTGTAAATGGGCTTAGTTACATAGTAAAAGGTGCTTTACTGATGCATTAAGAGTGCTCTAAACTAATCACATGAACCCTTGAAAGCAAAGAGCTTTCTCCAGCTATAAGCAGGAGAGATAAGGCAGAAGTGAAGGTCCGAAAGATTCAAAGTGTGAAGAGTGTTTTACCCACTATGGGTGGCATTAAAGACGAAAGATCATGAGCCAGGTAAAGCAGAAGGGGAAGGGGATGGCAGCCTCTAGAAGATGGGAATGATCCTGGGCTCTCAGCTGTCAATGAAGGAGGAATCTCAGTCCTACCACCACATAGAAATAAATTCTGATGTGATGGAACCTGGAAGTGGATTCTTCCTCAGAGCCCTCAGTAAGTAGCAGAGGCCATTCAACACCTTGATTTGAGCCTCAGGAGACTCTAAGCAGAGTACCCAGCTGAGTATCCCAGACTTCTGACCTATATACAACTGTGAGATAATAGATTTGCATTGTTTTAAGCCACAAAGTTTGTGGTAATTTGTTGTAACAGCAAGAAAGCTCAAAGGCAAATCAGTAGCTAATAGAATTTATTTCTAGATGAAATTAGAATGAATGGCGGACAGATTGAAAGATAAGAGCAGAGAAAAATAAAATTATATAAAGTCTATTAGTGAAAAAAACCCAGGACAGTAGTTACATACAAAATATAATTTGTGTATAAAGCATTAAAAAGAGTAGAAATAAATAGCTGATATTTATTAAACTACAATCCACAAGTAACATTAAAATCAGAAGACTTTAGAGTATCTAACAAAACAGTTTCAAAATCTGAGGTTTAAACCTGAACTTCTAAAAGAAATGGGAAAAATCTAAAATTAAAAAATGAGGCACCTAAGTGGCTCAGTCAGCTGAATGGCTGACTCTTGATTCTGTCTCTTGTCCTGATCTCAGGGTTGTGAGACTGAGTTCCAGGACAGGCTGTGGGCTCAGCAGGAAGTCTGCTCGCTGGAGATTCTCTCTCTCTCTCCCTTTGCCCCTCCCCACCACTGCACATGTACACTCACTCTTTCTCTCAAATGAATAAATATTTTTTTAAAAATCTAAAATAGAAAATAAGAACTTTGTGGGTAAAGTGATCTGAAGTAAGTGAAGATACTGTAGAAATTTAAACAAGCAAATAGAACTTAGAACAAGCATAGAACTTACATTAAAATGGACTGAGTTCAAGACCATAAAAAGAATCTCAACAAATACCAAAGATTTGATACCAGCATGTTTTATTCAGCACAACCGTTAAAAATTAAGAAAAAAATCAAATATCTGAGAATAAAATTAAAAAATGAAAATACCATTATTTGGAACATAATCACAATAAAAATAAATACCTATTTTCTTCAAAAAGTGACTTGAAAATATAGTTACAGTTTTAAGTGCATATATTAAAAAATACATGTGCAAGAGAGAAGAAAAATTGAAATATATGCACTTTTTAAATCAATTCAAGAAAGAATAAAATAAGCCCAAAGAATGGAAAAGGGAAAATCACTAAAGTTAAAAGCATAAATGGTGGAAATAAAAGAAACAAATCCCCAAATAGTGGTTGATAAGTAAAAACAAAGCCCCCTAATAACAAACACCCAAATAAAAATAAAAAGGACTTAGTTATTTTTAAAGATTAATAAAAGATTATATTGAACAGCATAGCTGGGTGTAATTTGAAATGCAAAGTGCAATCTATGGCAGATCATCATTTCATTATAGTGTTACCTGTCTAGTAGTACTTATCAAAATCACTTTGAATCCTTTTTCAAAACACAGAGGATCAAATTTCTTTCTTGGAAAACTGAACCTTGGAGTGGGGTTTGAAGGCAAATGTGTATATAATGGATATCTTCCCAAGATATTGGGGTGCACACCACTCTATATCATAAGGCCCAAGAATGCCAGCAATGATAAAGAATCCTAAAGATCAGAAATGATACAAAAATCCTAAAACATTTCATGGGTTCTTGTGAACAACACTGAAAACAAAACAGCATGGAGTTATAAATCTGAGTTGTTATTTTCACCCCTTCCAGTTAGGCAAATGGAAGTAATAATATGGTCAGCTCTTGCTTAGATCTTCATGAGGCTTTATCTGATACCTGTTTTGATCTCTTGCTTTGAGAGGAACAAAAAGAATCCTAATAAACCATAGACCTAACTAGTCAGTTCACTGGATGTAAGGGAAAGGATGTATTTTGATAGCCTGTTACAGATTTACCAAAAATTCTAGAAAGCCCTCACTAAGACAGAACACCTCCAATATAGCTGATGAGAATTCTGTTATGGCATTCATTTTTTTACTACATTTTCATTGTGAACCTATGATGCAACAGATGTTAAATGAGATGTACATATATAATTGCAAATAAAACAATACTGGTCCTCACTCCTAGGGATCTTTGTCAATGAAAGAGTAAGCAACTAATGTATTATTTTAGATTTTTTTAAAGATTTTATTTATTTATTTGACAGACAGAG
Source organism: Taxidea taxus jeffersonii (assembly GCA_003697995.1). Lineage (NCBI taxonomy): Eukaryota > Metazoa > Chordata > Mammalia > Carnivora > Mustelidae > Taxidea > Taxidea taxus. The sequence continues at coordinate 9,290 of RCUC01156904.1, read as the reverse complement.
ATCACAAGTAGGCAGAGAAGCAGGCAGAGAGAGAGAGGGAGGAAGCAGGCTCCCTGCTGAGCTGAGAGCCTGATGTGGGGCTAGATCCCAGGGCCCTGAGATCATGACCTGAGCTGAAGGCAGAGGCTTAACCCACCCAGGCTTAAGCCACCCAGGCACCCCTATTATTTTAGATTTTGATGAATACTTTGAAATGAAATAAATAGGCTATAGAAAAAGATGATTAAAAAGCACAGTGTGTTCCTGATTTCAAAATGATACAAGGGGTGCAGATGGAAGGAGCCAGACACTGAAATCCTTCTTAGAGAAGGTTTTCTTTGTGAATTTTCCCTGCTCCCTTGAAACCAATATGGCAACAAAGTTCTGACTCTACCTACTTTGATTATACATCCTTAGATCAAGTAGGATTCAGGGTCTGGCTCAGGGGAAATAAAACAGTCAATCATTCAACCTGCTGCCTTTGAAGCCCTTAGTCCCTAAGGAGAAAAGAGCCATCTCTGCCCACACCACTCCAAACTGACTTGATGAGAGACACTTTAAGGGTTTGGGACACCACTTAGAAATTAAAGCATGATGTTTTCTTTCATATATTTGGGCTCCAATTTATCTTGAGTTCCTTTGGTAGCTCTAAGTATTCATGGAAAATTAAGAAAATTGAGATCCTTTCCACAACCCTTTTCAGAGAACTTACTATCAATTAGTAAACAAAAGATCATTAATAACAAGCAGTATATTAGATGACAGAGTATAAACTATGGGAGTTTAATGAACTTTACGTACATGAAAGGTAATGTAAAGAAGGTGGGGCATTTAACAAGTCTTGGAGGGTTAGTGGTTTAGAGAGTTAATGAAGCTAAATAAATTAGCTTGCATAAAGGCAGTTGTCAGCTCAAAAGTGTCTTTATTCAGGAAGAAAGAAAAAGAGAAAGAGAAAGAAGAAAGAGAGAGAGAGAGAAAGGAGGAGGAAGGAAGGAAGGAAAGGAAAAGAAAGGAGAAGGAAGGAAGAAAAACCAAATGAGTTACTGGGTAATTTAGTGAAAACTTTCTCTTCCATAGAAGGAAGTTCAAAGAGCATGTCTTAATGACAATATATCAGTGGTATCATTTTTCTATATGAAATAAGGCCCCTTTAATTTAGATTTTTTTTTCTCCTTTTCCTTTTTCTCCTCCTCCTCCTTCTTCTTCTCCTTCTTCTTTCTCAAGGATTTTTTTTTTTTTTTTTTTTTTAGGTTGAAGTGAGCTCGTTTTTCCCTCTATGGGGAGAGTATTTTCCCGTAACAAAAAGAAAAATGATTAATTTTACTTAGTAATAAAAATCTCCAGTTGTTTGCATCTGTCAGACCTTTTCAGTTTATTCTAAACTTGAGCTATAGAAATTTACAGATAAGCAGTTGTTTTTTTAGGAACAATTATTATGGTTTTCCTACATTCCTACTGAGATTTCTTAGTAATCCTCAAAAAAATTACTCAACTTTTTCATATGCAGTTATATCATCAAAATGCAAGATCAGTTCTTTGAAGTGACAATCCCAATGCACTAGATAAATGGTCAGATGGCAAAGTGCAGATAATAGATGACCTTGGGAGCTAGGGTCTTGAAACTTTCAAGGAAACAATTATGAATGCTTTATATCATGGCAGTAAGTCATTGCCCTAAAGCTTGGTTTGTAGGCATGTATTGTTTTCCCAATACTGCAAGGAGAAAATGGAGGGACTGACAAGCTGTGTACATGCTTACCCATAATCCATACTAATAAGAACACAAATAATTCAAAAGAATTTTTAAATGCCACCTTTTTTCACTCTCCTAACTATACCAAAATATAGGAGGAAGTTTGGCTTATATCATGAGAATATATCTGTAGGACCTTATCATGAAATTATTCAACTTATGATTCCTAATGTTTTGTTTTTATTTTTTTTTTAATGCCCAGCTTTGTATGCTGCAGTTGTTTCCTGCATCCAGGGAAGGATCTGGAATTACAGGCTCAACAACCACAATTAGACATTTTTCCCCCTTAGTCTCTGCTGTTCATTTTGTCTCTCCCAAACACACAAAATTAAAATTATGTTAATTTTTTCTGTTATACCATTTTTGTAGATCACTAATTATGAAACTTTGGGAAATACTAATTCTTCTAAAATTTGGTTTCTTCAGTGTTAATAGCAAATGATATCATTTGTTCTGCCTAAACTACATACTGATGTTTCCTCCCTCTTGGGCTAGTACTAGTGGTCATCAAACTTATTATGTCTACCCTCGGGCTTGATGAAGATCATCTGAAGGGTTCTTGAGCATGGAGAATTTTAAGGGAATCAATTGCCTGATTCTCAAACTTCAAACTTCCCCTTTCTTACAACTGAGCTGCTACAACTGAAGATTCATTCCATTTTGCCTTTTCTACTTTGTCTTTCATAATCCCATCTTTTCCAATTTATATGTAAAAACAGAATAGCTCTTATCCACCACACACTTAATAATTGAAATTCTGGATTGTCTGGTTTAGAAGAATATGAGAATATTTTCCTTATGAAAATGGGGGACTGGTAAGCCAAATATTTAGTGGGCAAAAGAATGAACTGTGGTCATCAGTACAACAAGTTACCTAGAATTTTTGGAGTCCCACCCTTCTAGTACATCATAGGATTTCATGTCTTACTAATGACTTGGGAGTCAAAGTGGCATATATTATTTCTGGGCTGAAGGATTTAATTCCTGGTAATATCTTTCTCTCTGCCATTGCTATTAGCAACTTTCAAAATGGCAGCTGCTCTGGCAGCCTGAATATTGTAGTCAGCAGACATGGACCAGAGCCTACAACTGACTTGCATTAAATGCATAGAGGAAGAGAAAAATAGGCAATTTTATATGTTTGGTTGCTTGCTTGCTTTAGCCATTGAAGTTTTGAGGTTGTTAATTACCCTTTCATAGCCTAGTCCTTTCTGACTGATATGGTGTCTCTGCATGTTACATGTATAAAACCCAACAGACATAAAAGAAATAATAGAATTGAGGATGAATAAGTAACATTCATAGGAAGCAGCTTCATCCATTTCATCAGGATGTTTAAAGAACCTTTTAAAGTATAAAAATTTATTGAAATTTTTAGTATGAAAAATTTATTTTAATAATTGTGATAACTCATTTAAAATAAATTTTACAGTATTTAGAAACTTGCAGTCACAGAAAGTTTAAAACTAAATTTCAGTTTACATACTGTTTATAATTTTTACAGGAATCTGATAATATGACAAGGTGATCAATAATAGGCTTTTCAGCAAAAGTTACATATGACTGACACAAAATTAAAAGTATATTTATATGTATATCTATATACATATAGATATACATATAAATATACGCTGAATGTAACATCATGGAAATAAAAAAAAAGAAAATGTAAAATTTCTAACTCTTGAAGTTTTGTTTTTCTTTTAAAGATTTATTTATTTATTTATTTTAGTGAGAGAGAGAGTAGATGAGTGGGGTTGGGGAGAGACAGAAGGGGAGGGAGAGAGAGTCTCAAGCAGACTCTCTGCTAAGTGGGGAGCCCTATGTTAGGCTCGATGCCAGGATCCTGAAATCATGACCTGAGCCGAAACCAAGAGTCAGACACTTAAACTACTGAGCCACCCAGGTGCCTCTCTTGAAGTTTTTGAGAGAGATATATATATATCTCAATTTATATATATATATCTCAATATATATATGTATGTATATATATAATTAAAGTATGATTGATATAGTGTTATTATGTTAGTTTCAGATGTATAATATAATGATTCAACAGTTCTCTACATTACCCAGTGCTAACCATAATAAGTATATTCTTAATCTCCTTTATCTGTTTCATCCATCCCTCCACCCACCTCCCCTCTGGCAACCAGCATTTTGTTCTCTATATTTAAGAGTCTGGGGTTTTGTTTATCTGTTTATTTTTTTCCCTTTGTTTTGTTTCTTAAATTCCACATGAGTGAAATCAAATGGTATTTGTCTTTCTCTGACTTATTTCACTTAGCGTTATATACCCTTTAGGTCCATCCATGTTGTTGTAAATGGCAAGATCTCATTCTTTTTTATGGCTGAGTAATATTCCTCTGTGCGTCCATGCGTGTGTGTGTGTGTGTGTGTGTGTGCATGAACATGTATGTACCAATCTATTGATGGTCACTTGGATTGTTTCCATATCTTGGCTATTATAAATAATATTGCAATAGATAGAGATGAATGTATCTTTTCAAATTAGTGTTTTTGTTTTCTTTGGGTAAATACCCAGCAGTGGAATTACTGGATCATATGGTAGTACCATTTTTATTTCTTTGAAGAACCTCCATACCATTTCCAACACTGGCTGCACCAATTTGCATTCCCAACAATTATGCAAGAGACTTCCTTTTTTCTCCCACATTCTCACCAACACTTGTTATATCTTGTCTTTTGGATTCTATCCATTCTGATTGATGTAAGGTGATATCTTATTGTAGTTTTGATTTACATTTCCCTGATGATTAGTGATGTTGAACATCTTTTAATGTGTCAATTGGCCATTTCTATGTCTTCTTGGAAAATTGTCTATTCAGGTCCTCTGCCCATTTTTAATAGGATTGCTTGATTTCAGGTGTCGGCTTGTGTAAGTTCTTCATGTATTTTATTTTATTTTTTAAAGATTTTATTTATTTATTTGACAGAGATCACAAATAGGCAAAGAGAGAGAGAGGAGGAAGCAGGCTCCCTGCCGAGCAGAGAGCCATATGTGGGGCTTGATCCCAGGACCCTCAGATCATGACCCAAGCCGAAGGCAGAGGCCTTAACCCACTGAACCACCCAGGTGCCCCTCTTTATGTATTTTAGATATTAACCCCTAAATAGGTATGTCATTTGTAAATATCTCTCTCACTCAATAGGTTGCCTTGTCATTTTATTGGTAGTTTTTTTCACCGTGCAAAATGTATTTTTAAATAGATGGAAATGGGTATGGTAATGATATTTTGATTCTATTGGATACATTTAAAAGATAAATATAATGTTATTTTAAAGTGTCAAAATTAACAACAGATTGAAAACTACATCTACTGCAACTTATAACAAAATATTTTAGATATTAGTGCAAAAATGGTACGAGGATTTATGTTAATATTCAAAATTATTTTAATGGGTATTCAAACCAAATACTTAAAGACCACTTGGTTATAAATATGGGACATGAGGCTTAATAGATTCAATAATCAGTGCTTCTAAACCAAACCCTTAAAATCAGAGCTGTTTAGACTTGGCAATTGCTGAGCTACTAGTGGTTCTAGTCCTCTAAGTTTCTATCATTTATGTCATGATAAAATATAAGGAAGGAGAAAAAAAATAACCATAAAATGATAGCTATTCATGATATACTAAGTATTGACAGGAGAGGTGATAAATTATGTGTTATTTTTGGTCAGCATTTGGATGTTGAGGACAGAACTCTGCTTGGGAGAATGTAGCAGGGACCTAGTCACACATAGAGTTGAAGATGGTGAGCACAAAGTTGACATGGAGGAGGTTTTCTGATTCAAAAGTGGAGAATACCATCAAGAGTCCCTTTTTATTAGCTGTTCTTTGATCTGGCTCTTATAGTATTATAATAAAATAACTGTAGGATGTTTTCATACTTAAAAGCCTTCCACTTGACCTTCTGTAGCCATATTGATCTTCTCAATTAGAAGAGTAGGACTGTGTTAGTTTTTAGGGCTGCTCTAACAAATTACCACAAGTTGGATAGCTTAAAACAATAGAAATTTATTTTTTCATCTCTCTGGAGGCCAAAAGTCCACAAACAAGATAGGTGTTTCACAGCTACCCTTCCTCTAAAGTTTCTAGGGTGAAATCTGTTCCAGTATTACCTCTTTCAGCATTTGGTGATTCCAGATATCCCTTGCTTGTGGTCATGCCACTCCAGTCTTTGTATCCATGGTCACATTGCCTTCTCTTCTCTCTGTCTTCTCATCTTATGTCACAAATTTCCTTCTGTCTTTCTCCTATAAGGATACTACTTATCACTAGATTTAGGGCATAACCACATAATTCAGGATGATCTCCTCATCTTAAAGTCTTAAATACACTTGCAAAAACTTTTTACCTTTACCCCCAAATAAGGTAACATTCTCAAGTTCCAGGAATTAGGACATGAATATCTTCGGGGAGGCCACCATTAAACTGTTAGCAAAGGTAGGTAACTGTTTTATGCACCTATGAATAGGTGGCCACATCTAGAGGTGAGATTGGGCAACAAAATCACAGAAGTGGAGTGGGCAGCTTCTAAAATGGTAGCAATGAGTAGCTTAGGAAAGGCCTTTCAGTAACTCTCTTATCCCCCCTTCCCATCATTTACTCCACCACAATACTGTGAAAAGCTGAGGAGAGCAATTTAATGGCAAAAGCAGTAATAGAAGGCCAGAGTTTAGGCAGTGATAGGAGAATTAAATGAGCTGAGCATTGGATGCTGCTGGAAATGGAACTTCGGGGGGATAGTTTTTTCTAAAAATAAGGAAAGAGAGGAACCACCACTGCTTGAGAACCCTGAGAAAACCTCACCTGGGATGTCTGGGTTGGCTTTTCTATCGGCATTATGGGTTGACATTGTTAGTGACCCTCATGACCTGTTTTTGTTTGTTTGTTTGTTTTTACTACTAGTGTGGTAAATCAAGAGGAAAATGTTTTCTTACAGACCAATGGGGGTTTAGTGATTGCATTTTAATTTGAGGTAGGTGATTCTCAGACTTTAGCATTGCAGGGCTTGTTAAACCCTGTATTACTAGCCTCCACTCCCAGTTTCTGACTCAGCACTTCTAGAATAGGACAAGGAACCTGCATTTTTAACAAATTTCTAGGTGATACTGCTTCTGCTGGTCCAGCTCCCAGACTTTGAGAAATGCTGGTCTAGGCTTTAGGCCTATTTTTGGCTTCTGCAAGGAATCCTGGTTGGGTCCAAACAGCTGTCCTTAGTGGTGGCTGGTTTAAACTTTACAATCTACATCTCCTAAGACAAGAGCAGTGCTTTAAAAACGTAATGAGTCAATCAATCACCTGAAAATCTTGTTACAACCCAGATTCCTGCCGGAGAGCCCTGAGTGCCTGATTTACTGAGTCTGAGGTGGGCCTGTTATTGGCAGAGGTCATTGAGAGGACTTGACCTCCGGTTGACCCAGGCAGTGAGAAGGACCTCACCCTTCCTTTGTCCTTGGAATGTACTTTCCACCCGCTATTCCTATAGCTGAAGCAATTTTAGGATGAGTCCTTGAGAGAACAATGTGTTATGGAGATCATCTCGGTACCTGTCACGGAGCCCAATTACGGCCTCTATACAAATTATCAAGATCCTGGTGGGCAGTTTGGAGATCTCTTTGCCTCTGGCTGGTCGCCGGGAACACATCTCCTTTGTTAAGTTCCTGTGCTCATTAAAACCTCGCTACTGACCTGGAGGGGCCTTCCGACTCTCCTTGCCCGCAGTGTACAGAGACTGGTTGCAGATTTCACCTGAGGAACCCTGGAGGTTGTGACCAACAGCCTGTGGTACTGCTTCTCTAATAAACTTCCACATGATACTAGCACTACTGGTTTGAAGACCACACTGTCACTTGCAGTGAAATAGAGGGCATTCATCTGCCTGACCCTGTTCTTTGTGCTCAACTCTTACTGGAACCTGGAACAGAGGACATCAAAGACTATGACAGTAAGTCTTGATTCGGGGGTATTATTTCTGGAATGTGGTTAAAATGTTCTTTGGTCTCCAAGAGGTGCTCCATAATCTTCTCTGCTTTCTGCATTTATACCTACCCAACCCTATCCTCTGCTTATTTTTTCTCCACTCACAATGAGTCAGGATTAAGGTTTGTGTGTTTTATTTTCTAATAATGTTAGAGATGAAACTTGAATTAAAATATTAAAGGCCTGGGGTCCCAATGGCTTTTCTTTATGGGACTTAAGTGAGTAAAATAATGTCCAGGTTTTCTCCCACCTGGAAGCTTCCAAGTTGTTGCTGTAGGCATTCCAGCAAACTCTTTTATCTTGCACAGCTTTAGCACACTTCTCTTTAGACTGATAGGTTTTGTCTGGTAACTACACTAGTAAGAAACAGTGGGCAGAGATTCATAGACGGGACACGTGGGAACCGGAAAGAAGTCTGTACTGGTGTTTTTATTCTTTCTGTTCTTGGTGGTGGTGGTTTGTTGTGACCAGAGTATTACTTTGTAAGGTCCAGGTGAGGAGTTTGCATTTGGGTTTGAAGCAGAAACTGGCTAGGAATATTATATATATATTTCCCCCTACCCCCTTGGCCTTATTCTGAAGTACTATCTTCTTAAGCTTCATAATTGTGATGGCTCAGGGCAAGGATGAGTGTGGTGGCAAGAAAGGCTGTTGGGATCTAGGATACCACTTACCTGTTGATTCAGGATCTCTTTATCTTGAGTATCATTAACATTGATGACCCCTAAGGCCAATCTGTAAACTAAGCGCTTTGTAACTTTGTAAGTACTATGCAAAAAGTACTAAGGGTTGGGCTGGAGAGTAAAAGGATGGGCAATAAAAATTTAATTTGAGACTCTTTGGGCTCTCAAGGGATGGGGTGGGGTGCTGTCCTCAAGGTACCTCAGGATACTACTGCTATTAAGCATTGTTATCCCCACTGACTAGGTGAAGAATATGGACATGCATATATATTAAATAATCTGTTCAGTATCATAAAAATATAAGTTTTAGAGTTGAAATTTGAATGCAGGCCTTTCACAAACATAAGATTTCATGAGTCGAACACTTCATGAAAGTTAGCAGGTATATTGATGTTATTTAGGATTTGTGGTTTACTACTTAAGAACTCTTTAATACAAAGTAATATTCCAGAAAACAAGATGGCTTTCATATACATATAATTAAGGGAAGGCCTTCATGTTCAGGGAAGCCCCAAGATTTGTGCAGACTGAATAATCTCGATGAAGGGGTAGCTGGGTATTAATAAGGTATCCAGTAACTGTCGGTGTGGAAAGTAACAGGGCATTCTCCCCTTGCTCTTCTGCTTTTCTTTTCTTTTTCCTTCTTGGAATTCAGTTGGGCAGAGCAAGAAGGTGACCCCCTGATAGAAGTTTGTTCTAAATTCCTGCTAAATCCTTTGACCCTTCCAAAGGTCAGAGAGTCTTTCTTTAGAGGGCAAATCCCAGATTGTGACTTACACTTAATTCCTCTAACCCATAAATCACATTTCTAAAAAGGGTCATCAATGGGAATGGTGCAATTCCTTCCTGGTTCCTCCTCAGCTGCT
>RCUC01156903.1:0-35735 GCA_003697995.1 Taxidea taxus jeffersonii | reverse complement strand
TTTCCTAAACATATTGTGCCTTTCCTCTATCTCACACTCTGTGATTATTTCAAGAATTATAACAAATATTGAAAATACAAGTTGATATATAACAAGTTATATATATAATATATAACAATATATATTGTTATATATAATATATAATAATATAACAAATATTGAAAATATCAGCCATAATGCTGATAGTTGGTACTAATATGTATGTTCCCATCCCAGAAATTTAACACACCTTATATTACATACAAAATTGTGATTTGACAGTGTGTGTTTTATATACAAGTAAGAGACACAAGTGCATACAAACCAAAGAACTTCTCAGTGACAAATTCTGCTCCCAATATTAAAATTATGTAAAAATGGATTTCCAAGTCTGCTAAACTTTTATTTCGAGATTGCCATTAATATAGCTTGAATTAAACACAATTAAACAGTGATCACCATGAGAATAGTACAGATTTAGTAATCTCTTTCTGATTGAGAGAAACCAAAGTCAAAGTCTGTGTCTCTTTCTAATAGACTATCTTGTAGATAATTTAAAAACTGAATATTTTATGCATAAGGAGTTTTATGGACAGAATTTTTGTGTGCCCTCCCCCACCTCCATTTATATGTGGAAGTCCCAACCACCTGTGTGATAGTATTTCATGGTGGATCCTCTGGGAAGTAAATAGGTATAGATGAGGGGATTAGTGTTTTGAAGAAGAGAGACCAGAGGTAACCCAGTAGAAATTATCTAAAGTGAAGACTCGGAAAAAAATTTTTAAGTAAAATGGAGATTCAGTGACCTGGGAAGATAACAGGTAACATAGTTAAGTGTGGTTCTGAAAGGAGAAAAGAAGGAAAACAGGGCAGAAAAAAATTTAAAGAAATAATGGCTCAAAATATGTTCAGTTTTGTGAAATACAGCAACCTATATATCTAGAAATTCAGTGAAACAAAAGCAAAGATGAAAAGATCCTTAAGAAAATGTTAGCAAATTGAATCTAATAATAAATAAAAGTTCATTCACCATGACCAGTTGGATCTTATTTATGGAATGTAGGATTGGTTTAACATTTAAAGAGCAATTAATCTAAATCACAACATTAATAAATGAGAAATATCATTTGAATACATCATTCAACAATCTTGAACACCCAGTCATGTTAATAACACAATAAAATGAGAATAGGTGAAAAATACCTAATTTAATAAAGCATATTTCTGAAAACTTACAGGTAATATCATACTTAATGACAAAATATTATCCCCCCCAAGATTTGGAAGAAGACACGGATTTGAGCTCTCATTACTTAATTTAATATTGTACTGGAAATTTGCTAGTGCAATCAGGCAAGAAAATGAGGAGAAAATTACTGAAAAAAAAGGTGCAAAATGTTTTTATTCACACATGGCATGACTAGATTTGTGAAAAGTCCTGAAAACCTGAAATGTACAAAAAATATGGTAAATATTAGGTTTAAAAATGCATAAAATACATGGTCAATATATTTAAAAAGCAGTTGTAATAGCAACATTGGAAAATTAAAACACAATACCATTTTCGGTGCATTAAAATCATAGAAAAAGTAAATTTAGTGGAAAAGTGCAATATGTTTGCACTTACAGCTAAAACATTTCTGAGGGAAATTAAAGAAATTCTATGTCAGGATAAATCATATTCATGGTTTGGAAGTTTCAATATTGTGAAAAATGTTTGTTCTCCTCAAGGTATTCTACAAACTCAAAACAATCCCTATAAAAATCCCAATGGCTAATTTGTTACTAATTAACCAACCTATTGTCAAATAACTCCATAATTAAAAAGACCTAGAAACCTAGAACAGCCAGAACAAAAGCAAGCATAAGTTTGGATGACATACATTACTTGATTTTAAAACCTATTATATAGCTTCATTAAGACATTAGAAAGTCTAATTATATAGACTTCATTAAGACATTAAGACAATGTGTTATTGACATAAGCATGAGCAAATAGAAAAATAGAACAGAGAAGAGTCTACAATACTTGACCATAAGTAGCTGCACACATATGTAGCCAACTGGTTTTTAACAAAGGTGTCAAGACAATTCAATAGAAAATATAAAAATCTTAACATCATATACAAAAATTATTTTGAGATGAATTTTATGTAACTATAGAGCTGTTAAAATAATAAAGTTTCTAGAAGAAAACATTGGAAATATAACTTCACATACTTGCAAATACAAGCTACAGCCTGGGAGAAAATATTTGGTATGCATCTGGCAAAAGAATTATATCTAAAATGCATAAAGAAACATCAAACATGGTGGAAAATGGCAAAATCTGAACACTTGTCCAATAAAAACATGAAAATGTGCACAACTTCATCATTTGCTAGGGAAATACAAATTGAAACTACAGAGATATGACTTTAGCTCTACCGGAATGTCTAAAATTAAAATGAGTGATGACAACAGACAAAATTATAGATCTAAAATCTCCATAATATACTGGTGGTGTATAAAATTCTTTAGCATTTTGGAAAAATAGTTTTTTATAAAGTAGACCATACCTACACCATGATGTAGCTAGATATTTACCAGAGAGATGAAAACAAGTCCACAAAACTACTTGTACAAGGATGATTAGAGAGCTTTATCAATAATAATCAAATATCCTGTTAATGACAAGATAATGGATAAACTATAATATATTCATAAATTTAATACAATAATAAATACAACAATGAACTATAGATATATCAATGGCATGGGTAGTTCTTAATAATATATTGAACATAAGAAACCAGCCACAAAAGGGTAATACTATATCATGACATTTTTATGAGGTTAAGACATAGGCCAGATTAATGTAGACAGCAGAATTAAAAACATAGATCACCTATGCAGAGAAGAGTTTAATAGGGAGGGGTTAGAAGAAAACTCTCTGGTAATGGAAATTTTCTATATCCTGATTTGGCAATTAGTTGTATGGTATATACACGTGCCAAAATTCCTTTAACAAACACAAGCTATATTTTTTACTATACATAAATTTTAACTTCATTTTGAAAACATTTTTAAAAATATTAATCAGTAATCTCTAGCAGGTATCTTTTGAGTTTGCAGCTTTCCGATAGAGCACTAATGGCATGTATCCTCCAAAAATAACAAGTTCTGTTTGTTTTCCACTTTACTAAGTATTTTGTCTGCATCATATTGATCATGAAGCATATGATACTTGTTCCATCACATACCAGTTTCCCAGGAAAAATGCAAACTCCATGAAGGAAGGTATTTTAAGAGCTATTCTGCTGTCACCAATGTATCTTTCATGTCTATAACAGACCCAGGTGATATAATAAACGCATACTAAATATATGCTGAATGAATGACAGAATGAATGATGAAATGAAATATGAGCTGAAAATTTTAAAAAAATAACCTTTTTACAAAATTATGGTGAACTCAACACTGAATTCAGAACATGCAGCTTTATTCAGAGCAAAATCCCACCTTCTTCTCCTAAAGCATTCCTAACCACTGTCATCCCTATGGCTGCTCTGTCACTCTCCTGGCTTCTTCTGTTTTCTCTCTGCTTCCACCCCTGACCTGACTGCCTCTGTCTCAAGTCAACTGGTACTCACTGCTCTTATAACCCTGAAGTTCTCATATTCTCACTCTTCTGGTGATGACATGGTTCCTCTTGGCATATCAAAAGTAATACCCACATGAAGAACAATCTGGAGAGACAGCAGCGACCTCAGTTATTCAGGATGCTTTAATCCTGAATAAATTTTGGAACACATCAGTTTGGCATGACCATTAAGATATAAGCATGCTGAATAATGCTCTTAAATCCTTCAACAGTGTTTTATTTCACACAGGTGGCATTTGTTCTTTGAAAGTCCCAGGGAAGTGGGACAAGCAGATTCTGCCAGAGAACTGAGCATTTGCTCTGCATGACTGTCTTTGTCTAGTGTTGAGCCATATGTGTTGTCCATACTTGCAAACTTCCAATATTCTTTGTGGAGTCCACCCTTGATACCTTGGAAACAGGAAATTTCAACCTGGGATATGAAGACAAGCTGCCACAGTGAGCATTTCAAGGAGAGAAAATGGGTGGAATTCAAGTTAATACACAGAGAAATGCTTTCAAATCCTAACTGTGTCATAAAAGCATCAGTCCGTTGTGAGCTACCAATCCTAGTCAAAGTATAAATTCTATCCACTAGAGTGCCACAATTGATAAAGAAAAAAGGTTAGTGAACTACCCACTCAAACTGACTTGAAAATACCCAGTACACTAAGAACTGATGGAACAGAAGAAATTTCTGTGCTCACGAACAATGGAAATGTGAGAAAGGTATATCACATGACGTCATCAAAATGATTTTCATAATAATCCATCAAAAAAGATATAAAGTTTTATAATGGTGGGGAACCTCATCAACAACACAAAACAAGAAAAGACAAATCAGAAATTCAAACACCATGGTGTTGGCAAACAGAAAATTAGATCATGGAAAGCATTCATATTGGATTTTGTAATAGAGCTGCTATTACAAAAAAAAAAAAAAAGTGAGAGAGAGGGAGAGAGCAAAATAAAAGAAAAAAGGAAAAGGAAAAAAAAGCATCTCAATGACTTTAGACCCTACTGACAGAAGGAAACAATTTTGGTTGCAGGATTTTGTGATTGTTTATGTATTTATATATACAACTAAACTGTATAATCCAGTTAAATGCTTGTTGCTTGGTTTTGAATATATCACAGTGACAACATACCGGGGACCTCATGTTTAAAAACACTTTAAACTTAATTGCATTAGCCGGTCTTGAATATGCATCATTTAAAATAAGGTTTCCCACAAAATTCCAATCCTATTTAAATGAAACATATGGAGACATGCTCTGAGCTTCACAGTTCCTATTTACTGAGCTGTTTATTCTAATATATTAATTTATCTATTTTGGCCTTTATTTCCATCCAGTTTTCAATCCATAAAAAAGATGTTTTTTTCAAACAATAAATTATGCTTAATCATTACCAGGTTTTACTCTTAAACTTACACATTTCACATTTCAATTGACACAGCAGGCTGTCCGGGCTTTGCTTCACAGTAGTTCTATTAAGAATTCATCTTCTACTCTTTTCAGTCAATTAAATTGTCATCTGTTACATCAATATCACTATATGTCTATTATTTATCTATTTATCTATCACCTATCCATCATCTCTGCTTTAAAAATGGATAAGAACCAAAACTGTCATCCGAATATATTTCCTATTTACAAAAATATTGTGAATATATACAACTTACTTATACTTGGTAGAGCAAACCACTTTTGCCCTTTGCAAAGTTAGGAGTTATAAATTAATAGCATATACAGTCTATTATATATATGCATATATATATAAATATAATAACCTCCCTTGTGTAGTATACACATATTTGTGCAATTAATGAAAAATATGGGTTGTTTTTTAATGAATGTGTGTGCATTTTTGTGTAATGCATGTAGTTGTATTTTAGAATACTTTGGCTGACTACATATAAAACTTTCGGGTAATTATAAAAGATTATTGTCAATCTTGGTGCAAGGTATAAATCACAACTTTAAAAGTTAGAGAAAAAAAACCACAAAGCATAAGTCTCACTCTCTTTGGTCCTAGATCATATTAATAACTGAATTAAACACACTGGGATTTCAAAAATCTACATAATTTATTTTTGTTTCAGGCCATTATATATCAGTTCATAACTGCTTGAATGATGGCAGCTTGCATAATTAATAAGTTCCTTAATTCAAACATTTATTGTGTTGAATAAGTAAGTTCCTTTATTCAACAACATTTATTAAAGCTATTTTATTGAATGTTTTACTTGGACAGTTTAATATAATCATTATTTTATGATTTTTTTACTAAATATAGATGTGTCAAAGTGCTAAAGTTTGGACATCTTAAATCATTATGTTAAAAAAACAACCAAAATACTCAATAATTGAAATAATTAGAAATAATTACATAGATAGAACAATTAAGGTATCAGAAATTGTCCATAATCTGTCAGACAGCTTCCCTAATAAAATAATTGATAGATTTTGTCACTGCAGTTTTCATGAATTGTATAACTTAGTCAATACATCATCCTCAGATTTCTTCCAGTTCCTGTAAGCGTTAAAGATATGTGACCAGATTTGCATGCCCAAAATTACATATTTAAACTCCTGAAGCTATTTTGATATCCTTCTTCCCTAGAACTTACATATTTGAAAATGTTAACTTATTTTCAATTTTCTTCTCAAAATTCTGTTTTTTATCTTCCAGCTTCCCAAGGCTTAGGGAATCTTTAGGTCACAGAAATAGAATTAATAATGGAACCATTTAAGCAATATGAAATTAAGGTGCATGATGATATAAGTAAAAACAATATATAATATTA
This sequence comes from Taxidea taxus jeffersonii, assembly GCA_003697995.1. Classification (NCBI taxonomy): domain Eukaryota; kingdom Metazoa; phylum Chordata; class Mammalia; order Carnivora; family Mustelidae; genus Taxidea; species Taxidea taxus. The sequence continues at coordinate 29,325 of RCUC01156903.1, read as the reverse complement.
AAACACAAAATGTAGGAACCTGGCATCAGATACTAAAAGAATATTTCCTCAAATTAAGCAGGTAGCCTAGAAAGAAGAGACTTAAAAAGAACAGACAATATTAGTTTGAGGGGCCATTACAAAAATGCTCCGAATTATTCAGACAAAAAAATCTGGTTGCAAGCAACTGCGTGTTTGTCCCTTCTATGCTTCTTGTTGGTATGGATATATGTGTATTTGTGTGCCTGTGTTTGTGAGCGTGTGTATGGTTGATATACACACATACATATTCCATTTTTAAAGGCTTATTTATTTCCTTGAGAGAGAGAGGGAGAACATGTGTGCAAGCAGGAGAGGGGAAGAAGGGAGAGAAGAAAAGAGAGAGAGGGAGAGAGAAGAAAAGCAGACTCCCTGCTGAGCAGAGAGCCCCATGTGGGGCTTGAAACCAGGAGCCCAAGATCATGACCTGAGCCAAAACCAAGAGTCAGTTGCTTAACCAACTGAGCTACCCAAGGACTCCTGTTCTTGTTATATATGGTGTTTGGACATGTGAGTGTATATATATACATAGAGAGAGAGAGAGAGAAAAATGGAAGGCAGGTGGAAGAGTGAAATGATTTGTATCTGGTTGAAGTAAATGCATGGTTCAAAAGTGAGAGCAGTTTCAAACGTTTGTTTTCTGTTATAATTGTCAACTTTCTCATATAATGATGAAGATAGTTACTTATATCTGAGCATGGTAGAATAAATGGTGTTCTTTCAGAAGCTAGAACCAATGAATCCTAAATATTTCAGTTTGCTTATTTTTTCAGATACCTATTATCATGTTCTAAAATGATTATTGTGCCAAGAAGTGAGGGATTTTTCACTCATGAAATTAATCAAAAATAGTTTTTTTAATATCTTACCAAGTACCCACTATCCCCTTTATAAAATACTATTTTATTAATATCCTAATACAGTCATTATAAATCTAACAAGGAAAATTTACAGGAGAGCAAACATCATGAAAACAGTTATGAAAGCTAATTTTTAAAAGAAAATTAAATCTATTTAAAATTATTGATGAACACTACTTCAGTAGCCAGCATTTGAACCAAGATCCTACAGAGAAGAGAATTGTACTGAGCAAAAACCGAATTTCTGTGCCACTTTTCCCTTACTGATTGCTACAAAGGACTGAGGTGCTGAGAAATTGATCAGAGCTTTGAGCAGTCTTTTGGGACTAGAAAACTGGAAATCAGGATTGATGTCAACTAAGGGAGCCAGAACTAAGGATGCCAAGATCACAGAAGAAAGAGGAAGGCAGAGAGGGGAAACTAATACTTGGCACCTTCTTCGTCATTTGCTGATTTCTAAACTTTAGCCAAAATGCTGAAAAGCTGAAGGGAGCTTTTCCCAGTTTTATGGGTAGGGGAGAAAAACATTTATTCCAGGTCCTGCCAAAGAAGTTAGGCTCTGGTAAATACTTCAGGCCTCAATTGGGATGAGAGCAAACCCAAATAAATCCTCCCATAAAGGATGAAAACCAGCTTTGAATCAGCCCTATCCCAGACTGATTAAATTGATCTATCCTTACTCTTCTGCCTGCCACAATTAAAAAAAAAAAAAATTGTCTCTGGCTGAAAATAACCACATGCAGAGCCACAAATTATCTTCACAATTTTGGATACAGAGTGTTCAACATTCAATCAAAGATAAGCAGATTTATAAGAAGTAGGACTAAATGATTGAAAACTGAGGAATTGAAAGTCAATTCCTATTGGAATTATCAGATGTACATATTTAAACAAGAATAATTGATATGCATAATAATATGTATTAAAATAGGTAATGTCAGCAGGATATTGGAAACTATAGAATGAATCATGTAATAACTCTGGAATTAGCAGTAGGAACATTGTTTAAGATACAGATAAAGTAGGGGTGCCTGAGGAGCTCAGTCAGTTAAGGACCTCCCTTCGGCTCAGGTCATGATTCCAGGGTCTTGAGATTGAGCCCTGCATCAGGCTCCCTGCTTAGTGGGGAGCCTGCTTCTCCCACTACCCCCTGCTTGTGTTCCCTCTCTAGGCTGTCTCTCTCTCTCACTGTCAAATAAATAAATAAAATCTTACAAAAAAAAAAAAAGGGTACAGATAGAGTAGGGGTTAGTGAATAGGGAGATAGGTCATTAGGAAATAGCTTCAACCACAGAAAGAAAGATATATTGAAAATGCATCCATGATGAAGAATCCTAGCATATCTTCCAGATTCCCCAAATGAAAGGAGAAACAGAGAGGAGGTAAAAAAGGGTAAAGGGAATTGGGCTGAGATGAAGTAATATGAGGGAAGGGAGAAGGGAAGGAAAGGGAAGGGAAGGGAAGAGAAGAGGAGAGAAGGGAGGAGAGAAGCAATAAGTTAAACAGTGGCCAAGAATTTCCAGAAATGAATGAAAAGGCAAACTCCAGAGTTAATGGAAGCTACATACTTTAGAATATATAAAAATAAAACCTCAAGCTGTTTTAAAAAAATCCAAAGACAGAAAGAGTATCCCAAATTTTAAAAGACACTTTTGTTCAAAGGATCATCAATATTGCTTATAGTAGAATTTATAATAAACAATGAAGCTAGAAAAGAGTGTTATTCAAAGGCTGAAAAAGATGACTGCCAACCTCGAATTCTAAACTCCTTAAAAATATACTCAGAAATGAAGGTATAATAAGGGATTTTTATAAAAACAAAAACCAATTTATTATCAGCTGGTCCAACTAAAGTGAGTTTTTCAATGAAGAGAAATAATTACAGCCAGAAGTGCAGAAATGAAGGGAGGAACAAATATCAATGAGAAGAGTACATCAACACATAGAGAATTAAAATGCATTACACTGTATCACTGCCACTGGGAAGGTAAAAGGAAACGGAAGGGTAAGGTAAGGTAGGTAGAAAGATAGGGGTTCTAAGGTCCTTACGTTGTTTCAGATGCCAGAAGTATTGATTTATACTAAATATATTAAGTCAAGGAAGAATGTCATTGTTCTAAGCTAAGAGTGAGTTTTCTTTCTTTCTTTCTTTCTTTCTTTCTTTCTTTCTTTCTTCCTTTAAAAGATTTTATTTATTTATTTGACAGACAGAGATCACAAGTAGGCAGAGAGGCAGGCAGAGAGAGAGGAGGAAGAAGGCTCCATGCTCAGTGGAGAGCCCGATGCGGGGCTCCATCCCAGGACCCTGGGATCAGGACCTGAGCTGAAGGCAGAGGCTTTAACCCACTGAGCCACCCAGATGCCCCAAGAGTGAACTTTCTTAAACTTCACTCTCTAAGAGTGAGCAGCAGCAAGCAGACTTAGAAAATGGGGAGAAGGAGTGCCTTTCCTTTGAGTAATCCCTGGTGTAACAACCAAGTGGATATCAATCTTAAAAGATTTTGGAACTTTTGATTTCCTTTAATTTTGTTACTATTTCTGCATTCCCCCCCAAATATAATGAAAGTTAAATAGAATTCACCAACTGATAAGCTGTAATTTGGAGATGAAAAGGAAAGGTGTCATCAAATGTCCTTTAAAACCAAAATTACCATCAAATGAAATCCTATAAGGATTAAGTATTTAGCCTTCCTTTTGAGCTGTTTTAAGCATTCAAATAACTAAGTATTCGCATAAGTGCTGATTGGGAGTAAGGAGAGCCGAAGGGTTTTTTTTTTGAGGATCACTATTTTGCACCATCAGAGAAAATGCATGATTGATTGCCTGGATGTACTATCTTTCCATGAACACAGAGAATGACTTTGGAGAGAATTCAAAAGGATTTAGAAAGTGAACTGCAAGTGTTTTTCCACAACCTGACTACTCTGTTTTGTTTATTTGTTTTGCTTGCTTTGGAAAAAAAAAAAAAAAGAACTGGATTTATTATTTGAAGTGTGGCATTTGTATGTTTGCATATGAAGGTGTTTTCAAGAATGGGGAGTTTTCAAGAAAATAAAAAACTTTTCAGTTGGCAGCAGCTCTTACAAAGCGTCATCCCCCTCCTCCTCTTTTTAAGATTTTATTTATTTACTTGAAAGAGAGAGAGAGCATACTCGGGGGAAGCAGCAGGTAGAGGAAGAGAGAGAAACAGGCTTCCCGCCAGCAGGGGGCTCTTTGGAGGGCTCCCTGCAGGGCTGGTTTCAGGGCTTGATGCTGAGGCTCAATGCAGGGACTCAATGAGGGGCTCTATCCCAGGATCCTGGGATCATGACCCGAGAGGAAGGCAGCCATTTATTTGACTGAGCCACCAGGTGCCCCACATTATTTCCCTTCTTAATACAAATTCAGTGACTTTAATTTCTAAGTGTGTGAAAAGGGCCTAGAAGAGGAAAATATTTATATTTTTAAAATTGTAATATTCTTCAGTATCTTTTGATTTCTTGTTTTCCTACTATTGCTCATCCTCACTGTCACCTCATTGCTCATCCTCACTGTCACCTTCCTTTTGTTCATTTTGTACGTTTTTTGTGATTTTTTTTTTCACGTGGGGAGCTACTGTAATATGTCATTACTGCATAGGAAAGGCTGCAGGTTGGAAATGAATGCACTACACCCTTGAAAATTTCAGTTATCTTTAAAAATAATTTATATTTAACATATTTGATGAGATTCCAAACTATAACAAATGTAAAAATAATTTAATGAGAAACTTAAATAATTTTGCCATACCAATTCTCTCTGAAGTTGATTGGGAAGTTGAATAATGACATGAGAAGTCCAGTGTTTTCTTTGGAGTGTTATTTTTCAAATAGAAAAGATAATTAAAATTACCCCAGTTTTAGAAATAGGAGACTGAGTCTTCATCAAAAAAAGGGAAAAAATTAAAATCATTACTAGATTCAAGTTTAAGGAATAAGTCACCAGTTTCTAAAATATGTTCATCTATCTCTATATAAAACCTATCAATTTCTGTTCAGTCACCATAACCTAACTTCTTTTCAGTGATATCCTTTAAAATTTATTTTAAAAAATTATTATCTAATTACAAATTTACTTGTATTGTTTAAAATTTAAAGCATAGGTGGCTCAGTGGGTTAAAGCCTCTGCCTTCAGCTCAGGTCATGATCCCAGGGTCCTGGGATTGAGCCCCGCATCGGGCTCTCTCCCCGTCTCTCTCTGCCTGCCTCTCTGCCTACTTGTGATTTCCGTCTGTCAGATAAATAAATAAAATCTTTTTAAAAATTTAAAGCATAATTTAATAATGATTATGATATTCAATATCCAATAAATAATTTCATTATAATGAAGTTTTATTGCTTTTTTCCCCCTTGCCAGTAAATTCAAATGAATGGCAAGTCTTCAGTGTCCCTTCTCTTTTATAGTGTCAGTGGGATTTTAAAATTACATTAATTAATTCCCCATTGGGCCATAATTATAAACTACAATGCACAAACCAATCATTTCAAACTTCTCCAATGTCATACCTAAAACAAATTGTAGAGAGAATTATTATTCCCCCTCAAGAGAATTATGTAGGTTATGCAATTTTTTTTTATTTCTTTCATATCTTTAGATTCTTTTGGTGGTATATTTCGAATACATACGTTTATGCATCCTAAATCTATCTCCAGCATGTCTAAAGCAGGAATAGTGCCTAAGAATCTATAAGTCAAATTGGGATCACAGACAAGAAATGATCATGTCCCTCCTGTTTGGCAGTCTTCCCTCATATTGTATGTAAGCTCCATACGCTGTGTCCTGCTGCCCACAGGCAAGAAAGATAAACTGTTTATGCTCCTGAGGAATTTTTAAATGCTATTTCAAAGCATTCCTTTTGCATTCTGCTACCAAACTACCACAAAGTATGCAATTTTCAGTTCTATTTTTCCCACTAGAAAATCATCAAATTTCTTGAATGGGTGACATGAACTCTATTCCCCTAAAATCACTGGAATTTTCCATCATTTCTCGTTGTCTTCTGTGTAGCTGTTTTAGGCTCCTCTCTGAGAAATACACCAGCGTAACTTGAGCAGAGGGGCAACTGCAAAGAGAAATTAAGCCCTGCTCACTCAAAACATGTACTTGAAGACAGGCAAAGACCCAACAGGTTATCTCAGCAGGACATAATGCCTCATCTGCCACACCATCCACTTTGGATGTAAATGCTTTGGTTGTCTCATCTGGGAAACAACAGATAAAATTGGGAAACAATATAACTTTCTCCTAATTCAAGAATATCTTTGGATTTCTCAAGATCCCCCATTCTCAAATTGTATGAAATATTCTTAATGAGCTGCAACTTAGATAAATAGCCCTCATAATATTTCCAAACTCAAGCCCTGAAAAACACCATTTTCTTTGCAGTTGGAACACAGGAAGACATAATGTCTAGGATCAAAACAATAATACTGTCTCATTACAACAAGTTTATTATTTATTTTTTTAAATATTTTATTTATTTATTTACTTGACAGAGCAAGAGAGAGAGATCACAAGTAGGCAGAGAGGCCCGCAGAGAGGGGGAAGCAGGCTCCCTGCCTAGCAGAGAACTCGATGTGGGGCTCAATCCCAGGGTCCTGAGATCATGACCTGAACCGAAGGCAGAGGCTTTAACCCACTGAGCCACCCAGGTACCCCTATTGTTTATTTTTTTGTGGGTTTTTTTTTTTTGTTTTTTTGCCCTTTAAATAACAATGAAATAGTTCATCTAAAAAAGGAAAGTTTATTATATGACATTCTAAGAAAGGTGGATCTGTAGGAATTGTATTCATATCTCTGGTTGGCAGGACCTGGGGGTAGGACAAAAATAAATACTACAAAGGGTAATGAAAACATGTCTTCGGACAATAGAAATATTCTTTATTTTGATTGTGCTAGTGGTCATACCACTGCATAGGTTTGCCAAAATTCACTGAATTATACCCCTAAAAAGATAAATTTTATTTTAATAAGCAAAAAAGAAAGGACTTTTAAAGTATTAATTTATATCAAGGAATGAGTTCTAACTACATGGAATTAAATTAGAGCCATCTCAGGGAGAATCTGTAGATTTCACATATATGAATTAGGTTGGCCTATGGATCAAAAATGTTCGACATGAGAGTCTTTGCTATACAATGCAGCAGGAAGAATGTCATTCCCATTTTTAAAGATGTTCAGACAGTGGTTGGTTCAGCTTTAGAAGTGGATGATCTAAATTAATGACAAAAATATCATTGATATAAAAGACTATAGGACTATAATTGGAATGTTGACAATGGTTTAGGAAATGTATTTTTATTAGAAAAACAATTCATAATATACCAAATTCAGTTAAAAACATTGAACACTGAAAATTAAAATGAAGATATGTTGTTCCTACAAAGAAAATAAGAACAAATTCTAACAAAAAAATTGCTTTTGTCATGAAGATTTCTTCCCACATTCTATTCCTCACTTAATCATAGTTCAGCTCACTTTAGTGGTGATTATAGAAGAGATATTAGTCATGATAGAAGTTCTTGGAGCCCCTGGGGGCTCAGTTGGTTCAGTTTCTGGCTCTTGATTTTGGCTCAGGTCATGATCTTGGGGTTGTGGGGTTGAGCACCCCATCATCCAGCATAGAACCTGTTTGGGATTCTCTTTCTCCCTCTCCTTCTGGCCCCCCAATCTTTAAAAAAGAGAAAACAAAGATGAAGTTCTTGATAGAGGTAGAATTAGGTCAGTTTTTAAAATTTTCAATTGTTGAAATGTTAAAAATATAAGTTAATATACTTACAATTCATGCAGCATTCATTATCTGAAAGATTCCAGGAAAAATCATTTATAATTTCAATTAATATAACTAATAATTATACCCATGATACATAGTTTGTGCTAATTGCCTGCTTATCCATTATATTTTGTGCATGTGTTGCCATGTCTTATCTCTACATATTACCAAAACTCTATGTTGCCTCCGAACTTTATATTGATATTGGTATCAATATAAAGTATGCCAGGATTGAGTAGCTACTTCTGATGAGACAGAGTAAGTTTTGAATTACTGTCAAAATAGGCTTTAATCTAGAAACAAGTATAACCCTTAGAATGTGAAGAGTACAGAATTGGAAAAAGCAATAGCAAAAAAACAGGTCAGATCTAAAGATCTGGAAGCAAATCAGAGAGCAAGTTCATAACAGAGGTGGGATATTAAGGCTATAACAGAATTCAGGGACAGTGGTCAAGAAGATGGGAATACAGTTGAGACAGATAAGGTACACATGGTTGAGGCATATCCTGGCTTAAAAAAAAAAAATCTCATAAAAAAATTAGCAATGGAATAACAAAACTAGTCTTACTACCAATGTATTTTAGCACTAATTTACTGGGTTTATTTTTTTTAATTTTATTTTTAAGTAATCTCTGTATTCAACCTGGGGCTTGAACCCACAACCCCAGGATTAAGAGTTGTATGTCCACTGACTGAGCCAACCAGGCACCCCTAATTTACTGGGTTTAAAATAAGTTTACATGTGTTTCTCTGGGCCTAAATTTAGTGACAGACAACCATTGGCTTACCTAATCAGTAGGGATGAGCAGGTATTTCTGTTTGAGGGAGGGCAGTATTAGAGGGAAATTTCTGCTAAAGCTGCTTAACTATAAACAAAAACAGTAACGGTAAAAATGTGATGAATAAACAAAATGTAGAAGGGCAAGAAATGGCAATTTAATCTTCTGAGAATAGTTAAAGCAAGAAGAAAAAGTCAACACTCCACTCTTAATTAAATTCTCAGCATAAGTGAACATCGTGCCTTCCACTAAGGAGTACAGAGATTACAAAGGCTCTACCCAGTCAATATGGTCTGTGCAAATTGTCAAGTTAATTTTCTTTCCATTAGCCTATTTACTGTACTTACATTTTATTTTCATAATTTCTAATCATTTTGAATATGAAATTCTTATTCAGTGATAAGTATAAGCAAACTGCCTTCTGCATTATTAGTAGCAACTAAATATACTTTTTAAATGACTATTCTTAATAGGCTAGAATTCTTATTTAATAATAAATTATAAATCTCAGTCCAGTGGAATAGTCACTATATAAGAATCTGTCCTTATAAGCATGAAAATGCAAGGCTAAGATTTAGATGTAAATGATTTGAAGAAAGAGACATATCCCACATGTATTATATCCAATGTAATCATAAGATAGTGTTTGCAAATCCCTTTGCAGTATTTTAATTATTTTATAAATAGTACTTTTTTCTCAAAGAAATTTTTTTCCATATATATTACATTAAATATTAGGGTCTTGGTAATATAGTACAGAAAACTTTTATTTTTACAAATTCTAAATGCATAAGGAGTTAATACCCCACCATATTTTTTTTAGATTTTAAGGAAAATCTAATATTAGTTAAAATAATTCTGTTCTAGTTTGCTGGTGTGCTTGAAAGAATTTTCTGCATATTTAAAACAGTTCGCCTCTCAACATGTTTTTTAATGTACACATCAAAAATTGTTGTCTTGTTATTTTATTAAATATTTTGTGCATTAATTTAGGTCAAACAAAGTTAAGAGAAAAGCCTATTCATCTTTAGAAATAGCATGGATTACTTGTACACTGTTTGGGGAAATGTAAATTGGTATATAGTGACTACAGTTAGTAATACTGTATCTTATACTTGAAATTTGCTAACAGAGTAGATCTTAGTGTTGCCCCTATACACAAACAAGGTAGCTATATGAAGTGATGTATGTGTTAATTAGCCTAATTGCTGGCCATATGTTTTATATATTTTTGATATATTTATCTGGTACATATATGAAATCATCATATTGTATACATTAAATATATATAATTTTTAATGGACAATTATACCTCAATAAAACTGGGGAAAAAAAGAATATTGTAGGTTAGTCCCAGAAAATATTCTAGGGAAGGTAATCCTATTGTATCATCACAATGAGTATCATGGTTGCTTTTTCTAATTAGGCTGTACAATTATATCTTCTGTTCTACCTCCAACTTCTGCTGTATTGATGAGAATTCCCCAGTAGCTGCATCCCTTTTCTGGAGCTTAAAATGTTTGACACAGATATGTCTTGCAAGAGCTGTAGGTCACTTGTATTGTATAATAAGCTGGTATTCTCACACAAACTTAATAACCAAGCACACTCTACAGGAGGAAGATGAGATGATGGAATAGTAAACGGTCAGATATGCTCAATCTGCTGCTTCACTGCTTACTGTTATCCCTGTGTTTTGGGAGATTACATAAATTAAGAGAGTGTCACAATATATATTCTTTAACATAATGTAATAATGAACAGTCAACTTAATATATTACAAACATTTTCTCTCTTTACCATTTTAGCACATATTAAATAAAATGAAAACAGCAAAAATGTATTGCTTCACCTTAAAATAATTTTATAGGTTATAATGTATAATTTTATCAATATTATATGTAATTATTAAAATTCACGACAAAAAAGAAATTATCCTTATATATAAAAATAAGAATACCCCTAAAAGAACTTGAGAAAACACTAAAAATGTTATTACTCTAATAGACATTTTTTTTTTTATGTTGTGTCCTTTTTCAAAGATTGGCATGTGCATTTTTTACTTTATGGTAAATATTAGCAGAATTGAAATGTCAGACACATTTCTGAATATATGTAGATAAATAAGGTGAGGAACTCATAAGGATAGTACGCAAAATGAAAGAACAATTGCTAATTACAAGTATCATACACAGGTACTGTCTGAGCTATAAGAAGATTATACAAGAAGAGAGTCTGGGGTGGTTTCCAAGCCAAAACTATGTTTGAGCTGAATCTTGAATGTGATCATCAGCAAGCCAAGTAGACAGGTTGCAGACAACACAGTAGTGAAATAAAGGATGTTCCAGAAAGAATGCACATATCCCATATGGAATAAGAGAACAGCCCATAGTATTTAGGCCTATATGGAATATGAATAAATTTGAAAATATGGTGAGAGATTAAGTTTGAGAATGAAGTAAACAAGATCACAGAGAACAGTTTAGGTCACATTAAAGCAATAATTCTCAAAGTATGGTCCTAAGACCACCTGAAAAAATGCCAATTGTCAAGGTCTCCTCAAAACTACTGAATCAGAAACTCTTTTTTTTTTTTAAACAAGACCTTCAGATGATTCTGATGCATATTAAAGTTTAAGAACCACAACACTAAAATATATTTGTCTGGCATTACAAGGCCATGCACTTTTAAAGCTGAGAAAAAAGCCTAAATGATTATTTTAGAATAATCCACTGAGAGATCCATGGGAAGGAGATAAGAATAAAAGGGAGAAGATGGGTTCAATAAGGTTTTTGGCAGTTCAGTTCAGGGAGAATTGATGATATTCTGATAAAGAGGATGGAGATGATATAAGAGAAATTTGGAGTGTAATATTGACATATGCACAAAAGGATATAGAAACATAAGATAAAGAGATGAGTTATCTAGCTTCGATAAGTAAACAATTATATTATGCATGCAGTTCCTATTAGCATATATGATCAGTTTACATATTCCTTTTGTATGAAATATTTATTTAAAAACTCAATTATACTCTAAATTTTTAGAATTTAAAAACTCAATTATAATCTAAAATTTTAGAATTTAAACCACATAAATCTTTATGTGGTTTAAACTAAATATCTACAATAATGTTAGTATCTACAATAATTTAAGTGACAAGTGAGTTTCCTATTTATAGGGACTCATACTGTATATGGTAAATTGCACATATCACCTGATATACCTTGGAATAATTTTGTGGAAATATGAAAGTGACTATTAATATACTACTAATTCTGGTCACCAAGTAGCCAAATGTTAGTACTCTTTTAAGTAAGTGTACTGGTATGAATTCTAAATTTATTACAGAAAATGTAAATAAGAGTGAGAACCAGACAATACATTTTTTTCTCCTTTATTTTTTATTTCTAAAACACATTTATTCTCACTTCTCAATCTTTTAATATTAACATTTTTATTCTAAGATGGAGCTTTATTTCATCATTCATTTCATCAAGAATGTTTAGATTAGGGGTACCTGGCCAGCTCAGTCTGAAAAGCATGTGATTCTTTTTTTTTTTTTAATTTAATTTTTTTCAGTGTTCCAAGATTCATTGTTTATGCACCACACCCAGTGCTCCATGCAATTTGTGGCCTCCATAATACCCACCACCAGACTCACCCAACCCTCCACCTTCCTCCCCTCCAAAACCCTCAGTTTGTTTCTCAGAGTCCACAGTCTCTCATGGTTTGTTTCCCCCTCCAATTTCCCCCAACTCACTTCTCCTCTCCATCTTCCCATGTCCACTGTGTTATTCCTTATGCTCCACAAGTAAGTGAAACCATATGGTACTTGACAAGCAGAGAGAGTCAAGCATATGACTCTCGATCTCGGGGTCATGAGTTTGAAATCCATGTTGGGTGTAGAGATTACTTAAATAAATAAACTTTAAAAAAAAGAATATTTAGGTAATAAAAATTGCTGACAGTTTCACTATAAGTGGAACCAACAAACTTGACCCATGGAAATAGAAGAAAGTAATGAAGAGCAGACACTTTAAGAAAACTTGTTTTTTAACAATGAAAAGAGGGACACAAGTCGATGCAATGCATACATCAAGTATTATAAGAATCTCATATGCATTATTTAACCTTCCAGTGAACTACAAATTAGGAGACAATATTTATTATCTAAATTTTTCGAATAACAAAATTAACCCTTAAGTAACTTAATTTACAGAACTGATAACATAAAAACAAGAGAATTTACATCCAGATATGTCTGCTTCTCGCTTCTTAAATATTCTTTACCACCTTGTAAAAAATAAAATGAAAACAAAGTGTCTAGACAAATACATAGACACAAAAGTAGATCTAGTGTAAAAAGCAAAGAAAACAGAATGAGCCAAAGTGAAGATGAACTTATTGTTCGTTGTTTGTGTGTGTGTGTGTGTGTTGTTTGGTGAAAATAACCAACTTTGAATTTTATAGTAAGAAATATGATCATGGCATTTGGGGTATCTATTAAATATTGTAATACTGGTGTCTTCCTTTCTGTATATGATTGTGACAATACTGTACTAGCTACACAATGAAAACATTGTTTATTAGAGACAAATAAGTTATACCACAGTATAAGCAAGAGTAAATACAAGGGAGGAAGAAGGAGAAAGATCAGTATAATAATATGGATCATAAAAAAGTTCAACCTTCAATAATCAAATGTAGAGAAGTCTTAAATAGGAAAAAGCACACAAAAAAAGAAATATCAATGAAATTCCCTTTTTAATTATTTTTGCTTTTCTTCAGGATGACTATACTTGAGAAAAGTTTATCCTAGTGTACAGATCCCCCCACAAATTTATATAAAATATATCTAAGTTATATTTTAACATTTCCCTATCAAATGACTAGCAAAATATTCTACTGTTTAGAAATAATACCATGGAAGGTCAAACAAAATACTGGATTACTACTGTGAGCAAAAATGTTTTTTTTGAAAATGCAAATAAATGTGATATATTCATAATTGTATAAAGTATTATAGCTCATTGTGACCAATTTCTGCTGATCTACTGCATATTCTTTTAAAAAAGAAACAACATTTTGAATAAAAATAAAGTAGCTAATAGGAATATCCTTAAATAATTGTTCTATTTTGGGCATGACAGCTTGAGGTATGATAATAATTACAAAACTCACACCAGCATTTCTAAAAATATATCCTCCTTGTGTATGTAGTAAATTGATGAGTGAGCCATATTGTTTTAGCAATTTTCAGAATATATAAATGTTCATATATAATAAATTTAGTTGCCCAATATGAAAGTTGCTGATACAGAGTTTAAGTGCTCATAGTAATAAAAATCACCATTAGGTGAGGGGTAACAGGGAGCTCTTCTAAGATATATAGGAAATCCTGTTTAGGTTATTCTCTCCCTTATACTAAGCAATTTACCACCATGATCACAATTTATCCCAGCCTAAACTGAAAATCTCCCACAGAACATTAATGCTTGCATTAATGTGATTTTGCTAGCTAACATTTTTCTCTGTGACAGTTTCATGTTCAAAATTGTATATGCATGGCCCTCTATGCATATAATTTTATGATTATATTTTAAAATATAATGACTCCATAATTTTATACCTGGAAAAGTCATCAATAGTTCTAATAACATTAATAAATTGGATCATTAATATTAATTATTTTAAAGATACGTAGAATACATTGAGCCAGAAAACCTGGGTTTGGGACTTTGTTATCATCATTAGAAGTGATCTTACTTTCATTTGGTTTCTCACCACTAACCTAAGAAAAAAATCAATGAAGTTCTAAACATTAAAAAATATGTATGTTCTGTAGTATATATGGGTGGTCTTTTTGCTCTCAGTTGAAAATCTAAGGTGTGCCCTTAACAAAGTAAAGAATATACAAAAAAAAAAAAGAAGACTGTATGAACAATTGAATAAATTGCATAAATCAAGACAAGTAGGTGATAAACTATATGTTGCACATAGCTCTAACTGAATATTCTAGAGGAGCATGGATTCTTTTTATGTAATTACATATTTATGAGAACAGTTTATTATTATGTTTGTATCCCACATTAAAATATCAAAAAACAAGACTCTTAACTGTTTTAAAAACATTTCCATCCTCAGAGACTATTAATGGGTCCTATACTCTGTAGTCACTCAATGTTTATTAGATAAAATGAAAAATATTTAAATTTTATTGCGCAATTACATTGCATTAAACACTAAGTATTTTCAGTATGTTAATTTGAAAATATAATTAAATATTACACATGAAGAAATTGAGCTCAGTGATATAAAATAATATTCCCAAGATCAAACAAATGGCTGAGCCTATATTCAATTGAAGATTTCTGAGTAAAATAATAATGATTAATACCATGGTAATAATAGTAGTAGCTAAAACATATGATACTTACTAGGTGCCAAAACGTTTTCTAAGCCCTTATTCATATCAACTTGTTTGATGCATATAACCATCTCTGACGTGGGTAGGATATTACTCGTATTTTACCAAAGGGGAAAACATGGCACAAAGAGAGAGGTTATGATGAGTAACCTCTACGTAATTGCACAGGTAGAGGGTTGAAGGGCTGGGATCATAAAGCCAGGCTGGTTCAACAGTTTTTCTTTTAGACACTAAACATTGTAGCCTTTCAGAATGACCATTTCTGTTTATGAAGCAGCTTGGTCCCTGTATAAATCTACTCTATAAATAATTACTGGATGTGGAGTACATAAATACATTGGGGGGTGGTGAGAAGTGCTCTAGAAATGCAGATTCATTCATTCAGCAAACATGCAATTTCACCATAAGATTGGGTTATACAAATCATGAAAAGCACCGAAATTCATAATCCTAAGATTAACTTCTACAATATAATTATTACTTGGCAATGTGTGTTTCAAGCAGCACAGGTAAGTAAAATAAGGAACAGCCTGTAAGAAAAAAAAATCCTTAGATTCTAATCCCCAGCTACAAAATCAATAGCCGTTGAACAACCATTTAGTTTATCTGAATCTCAGATTCTTGATTTGTTAGATGAGAATTATAAACTCCTGATATGATTGCTTTAATGAGCTATTAGAATTATTATTGACTTAATGTTTGTGGAAAGGCTGTGTATTGCAAGTGCTATGCAAACTTGCAATAATATCTTAATGATTTATTTACATTTAACTCCCATATAAGATGGTAAACTTCTTCAGAACAGTGCATAATATCTCTTGGAAGTTCCCAGAATATCCAGCAAAATGTCTCATACATAGATTTTCCCCTAGAGAACAGAATGACCAAGTGTTTAAGCTCTGGTATAGGTAAATATTCCTCTGAAATCTGAATTCATTCATTAGCTCTGCCAACCTGAACAAATAACTTAAATTCTTCAATTTAACATTGCTCATGGTGGTGGGTAGTAAGAAGGGCACATATTGCATGGAGCACTGGGTGTGGTGCATAAACAATGACTCTTGGAACACTGAAAAAATTAAATTAAAAAATATATATATGATCAAGGACTACTTCATCTGATTTTTAAATGAGACATTGAAACAATGCTTGCAAACCAGTGACACACAATAAATGCATAATAATGGTTACAGATAGTGAAATATGTATTCATGAAAAGTTAACAATGTATTGATGGGATTAAATAAGGAAATCTGTGCTGTAACTTAGAGGAGAATATCAAAAGATTTTTTTGAAATGATCTACGTTTAAATGGCATGCCTTGGGGGTTAAGAGGCCATTTATAATGACCCTTTAAACACATTGAGTTTGTAGTCTAGCTTCTTTTATGAAAGTCTCATTGTATGACCAATCATCCTGGTTTTCTCAGGACTGTTCCAGTTTCAGAAATTGAAGTTCCTCATTGTAGAACCTATTGTAGAACTCTTGCCTGCACCCTAGGCAAAATACAGCAATTAGCCACCAATGTTCAAAAAACTCTAGTCACACAGGAATCCTCTAGTCAAGCAACTGATGCCCTCTCTTCTGCTTTCTGTAACACATCAGATAGTAAAAAAATCCCCCACCTCTTTTTCACTTCTAAACCATGTTGTTGGTTGTTGAAACAACTAAATTCTCATGGAAGATTTCTGGCCTGGTAAACAATTGCACATATTTTTGCTGTCTCTATCTCCTGTGAAAATCTTGCAAAATGGGGAAATCATTAGATATACAACTCTTTTTTCTCTTTTTAATATGTTTTCGTTCTGTAAAAGTTTCCATCTTTCTTTCTCTATCACTTTTGTTTCTTAGCTTTGGTGTTTTTTGAGTATGAAATACACTCTAATCTCCCCCCACCCAAAGGTAAGAGTAGATCAGAAAATGTTGATTTGTATTGCCTGTGTGTATTTTATCTCAACTTCTCTAAATGTTCCATGCCTCTCTGCTTCATTTAATGATTCATTGAACATTTGCTATCTGCTATCTGCTGGGCTTGTTATTAGGTTATTGTTTAGGTCTAGAGGTGAGCTCATAAAGAAAACATATCAATGAGGATAACATAGGTAAACACAAAAAGTAGAGTAAATTTTTAGAGTTGAGTCCAGCTGAGAAGGAGTGAAGCTTCATGGAGTGAAGCTTGAGCTTGAGTTGAAAAACGAGTAACTTTTCCTCAGTTAGAAGAGATTTGGGGAGTAGAAATTATCATCCCTAGTCGGAGAAAACCATATGGAGGCTATAACACATTTTGATGTGTTCAGAGATGTGCAGGTGGTTCAGAACCGATAGACAATAGGATAAAGGGAAAAGGAAGACTTGCCAGAAATTGGGCTGGAAATTAGGCAGGGCAAGACCTAATATGTGGTGAATATTACTTTTTTCCTCTGTCTTTATCTTTACCGTGCTTATCTGCTTATCCATTTGTGGTCTTTGGATTTAACAAACTGAGTGGAAATAACAGAAGAAAGTGATGCATTCCTTTTCTCTTTTCCATCACTATAAATATCAGTGAATAAAAGTAAAAAATAATAAAACAGCTCACAGCTATATTTATCTTTTGGCTAATGTATTTCTTAATATTTTTACAATCTTATCTCCATCATAAAATTAATTAAAAAAGAAAGTAAAGCAAAATAAAGTGCTGCCAAAGAGCCTTGATGCTGTTTAGATTATAAGATTGTATTCAACATAGAACCACAGCACAGAGAATGAAGCCATAGTGACATAGGGGCCGGGCAGTAGCAAAAAGCAAAGGCCTGCATAAAGAAGACATTACACCAGACACAGCATTTCAGGTTGTCTCTGCCTACCACCTCCATACATAATTTCATTCCCTCATGATCCAAGCAGCAGGAACAGTGGAAAGTGTACAATCACAGCACAGCTATGAAATTCAGGAAATTAACACTTTGACAACACTGTTATCTAATCTACAGGTTTTGTTAATGTCTTCAGTTGTCTCTGTAATGTCCTTTATTAGAAAAGAAAGTCCAGATTCATGCATTGCTTTCAGTTTGTCATATTTTAATCCTTAAATCTGGTATACTTTCTGAGCCTGTCTTTTTTTTTGTTTCCTTTTCTCTTATTTTCATTCTTTTGGGTATTTCTTGATGCTGACATCTTTGAAGTTTTTAGAGTTATTTGAAAATACTTATCAATTTGGGGTTGTGTGATATCACCTCATGAATTTAATAGCCTTTTGACAGAAATACTTCATACTTCATAAGGACATCGTATGTTATATGGGAAGGCACATACTGTGAATTTGTTTAATTACTGACGATAATGCTCAGGGAAGACTTTAATAAATCACCAAAATAACTTAACATGATAAAGCTGCGGCTGGGAAGTTTAAGTTTCCAGTTAATCAGACTAAATTTGGACTAATTTGTGCTGTGCTGTGTACACTTGTTGAAAAAGAGATTACTTTTTTTTTTTTGCAAAAGAGATTACTTAGAAGATTTATGCTTAAACAAAAAAAAATTTGTTATTTATTTATTTATTTCTTAGGAAAGAAAGAGCAGGAGGAGAGGCAGAGAGAGAGGGAAAGGGAAAATCTCAAACAGGTTCTATGCTCCGTGTGGAGCCCCACTCAGGGCTCAGTGTCACGACCATGAGATCATGACCCTGAGATCATGATCGGAGCTGAAATCTAGAGTCTGACACTTAACTGACTGAGCCATCCATGTTTTAAAATACATTTAAAACCATGAAATAGCACTAGAATATGTTGCCTATTTCTTGAATAACTTCCACATTCATTAAAACAGATGATATTTGATAAAATAACCAATATGTTTTGAATGTTTAAATCCAGTTACAATTTCATCATGAATGGCCATCCTAGTTCTGACAGCTGCTTGTGCAATTTTTTTAAGTCTTTATTTTAATTCCAGTAAGTTAGCACACAGTGTAATACTAGTTTCAGGTATACAATATAGTGATTCAACACTTCCACACAGCACCCAGTACTTATCACAGCAGGTGCCCTCCTTAATCCCCATTGCCTATTTTATCCATCACCCTACCCCTCTTCCTTCCAGTAACCATCAGTTTGTTCTCTACAGTTAAGTCTGTTTCTTGGTTTACCTCCCTTTCTCTTATTTTTTCCCCTTTGCTCATTTGTTTCATTTCTCAAATCCCATATATGAATGAAATCATGTTATTTATCTTTCTCTGGCAGACTAATTTTAATTATAATACTCTCCTCTCACTCCATCCATGTTGTTGCAAATGGAAAGATTTGGGGTTTTTTGTTTGTTTGCTTGTTTGTTTGGTTGAGTAATATTCTATTGTATAAATACACCACCTCTTTATCCACTCATCAGTTGATGGACATTTAGGCTGTTTCCATAATTTCACTGTTGTAGATAATGCTGCTATAAACATCGGGGTACATGTATTCCTTAGAATCAGTATTTTTGTATTCTTTGGGCAAATAGCTAGTCTCTACAATTGCTGGATTGTAGGGTAGTGCTATTTTTAACTTTCTGAGGAAGCTCCATACTGTTTTCCAGAGTAGTTGCAACAGTTTACATTCCCACCAACAGTGCAAGAGGTTTCCCCTTTCTCTACATGCTTGCCAATGCTTGTTATTTGTCTTTCAAGTACTAGCTATTCTGACAGGTGTAAGGTGATACCAGTGTAGTTTGGATTTGTATTTCCTGATGATGAGTGATGTTGAGCATCTTTTCATGTGTCCGTTGGTCATTTGTATGTCTTTTTTCGGAAAATGTCCATTTATGTCTTCTACCTACTTTTGAATTGGATTATTTGTTTTTTAGGTATTGAGTTTTATAAGTTCTTTATGTATTTTGGATATTAACCTTTTATTAGATATGTCATTTGTACTTACTGGAGCACACTGCAGGCAGACAATATACCTTATTCACTGTTTGATCAAGGGCTAACTCATAGACATTTTAAAATAAATATTTTAGCAGACTTTTGTCTGCTAAATTTAGAATTCAAGATATCCTTGAATTCTAAATATTCATTAATTCAGATTAAGCTACTTACAGTTAGTTTTGATTAATGAGGTTTTATTATGTTGACTAATCAGTAAATAATTATTAACTGCTTCTGCTTCTTAAAACCCTTGTAATAATTGAAAAATAAGATATAATACCTTACCTTAAAAATGTGCAGTTTTGGGGTGCCTGGGTGGCTCAGTGGGTTAATGCCTCTGCCTTCGGCTCAGGTCATGATCTCAGGGTCCTGGGATCGAGCCCCACATCAGGCTCTCTCTGCTCAGCAGGGAGCCTGCTTCCTCCTCTCTCTGCCTGCCTCTTTGCCTACTTGTGATCTCTGTCTGTCAAATAAATAAATAAAATATTTTAAATAAATAAAAAAATAATAATAATAAAAAAAATGTGCAGTTTTTATGGCTATAACATCGTTATGGTATTATTGTACTGGTTATCATATTTTGCAATTTCAATTTTAATATTACCTGGTGGAAATGCATTTTTCAACACAAAAGCTATCATAGAGTAATTGTTAAGAGTATAGGCTTTGGTATTAGAATAAAAGGTCTAGTTTCAGTTTATAGAATTATGTATTTCTAGAAATGTCACTTTAAACACTTGATAAGCTTTTATTTTTTCATAAGCAAGGTTGTTGTGAGAACTCAACCAAACCGTAAGGTGTATAATTTTAATTCAAAGTAGTCAAATGAAGTTAAATCAATTATTTAATAATCATATCCCTTTGCCAAAGATAAGTTTAATATTTTAAGATATCTGATTTTTATTCAATACTCTGAATTAATTTGAGAATGAATTACCTTTTGTTGAATTATTCTTTTTTAAATGTTTGCATTGCTTTGATTATTATTTTAAGTAACTTTTCTTTTACATTATATAAAATATTGCTGTTCTACTATAGAAGGATAGGAATGTGAGGTATTGTTATACCATATTTATTAAGGCGATACTGGTTAAGGCTATTTAATCATCTAATTTTATTTAAATACAAAGTTGGTGTTTTTTTCCTTCAAAAGTAAAACTAATCCTTGAAAATGCTATATCATGTTTGGAATCAGTAATAGTTTAGGATTTAAGTTGCATTTTATTACTTTAATAATTTTGTACATGGTTTGCAGCCTGTCAAAGATATACTTATTCTTAGCTCAGAACCTAATCCATTATAGTTGACTGTAATTCTATGTCTATGTGCCCTTGCTTCTCAACCTCCAATATATTTAGATAATTTTGGCTGAGATACAAAAGTAATAAAAATAAGGAAATTGCAGACAGCAAAGCAGCATACAGTTTCTTTAAGCATGCTATTTCTTTCCGACATGCACAGTGTGCCTATAAATTTAAGTGAATAATTTAGGTACTACTGAATTCTTAAGCTTACAGATTTTGACATGTACAATAATCTATAAGCACTTAGTGTAGTTATTTAAAATCTTGATACTGATGAAGCCAGGATCAACTCCACTATGGCCAATATCAGACACTGAAAAGTAAATGAAACAGCTACCTATTATATTAGTAAAATAATAGATATGATTTATCATTACACTTTATAATGTATTTTGGTATCAAAATGAGTTTGGAAAATGGAATATTTTTAAAAAGGTATTAATTTTCCCTCATCTGTATCATAATTTTAATCTGGTTTGAATCAAAATCCCACAGGGAATGTCATAGCATTTCACAACATAATTCTGAAATGCTAACAGTGATTCAAGTAATGGACCAGCTTAAGAAAAAATATTTTAAAAAGGAGAAATTACTCACATATGTAAAAACAGTATAAAGCTTTAATTAATTGAAGTTTACTTTGTGAACTCATATATATTGAAATATATATATATCTTTTTTTTTAAGATTTTATTTATTTATTTGTTAGAGAGAGAGAGCAAGCACAGGCAGACAGAGTGGTAGGCAGAGGCAGAGAGAGAAGCAGGCTCCCTGCCGAGCAAGGAGCCCAATGTGGAACTTGATCCCAGGACGCTGGGATCATGACCTGAGCCGAAGGCAGCCGATTAACCAACTGAGCCACCCAGGCATCCCGAAATATATATATATATCTTAATGAATAAGTCCATCATCCATATATAATTGTTCTGCCTAAAAACCTAGTTGTAATTAAAATCTCCTTTCATCTGACTTCCAATATCCCTTTCACTCCTATCTCCCAAATTATCATAATTCCAAATTCAGCATCATTTTTTTTTACTTGGGTAAATAACTCATTTGAGTAGCCACATGTTCCAGACATCCAACTGCCCTTCCCATATCCTCGCCTAAGTGGATTGTTTTAAGTTCAATATTAATCTCCAATTAACATTCTTCGATGACTCACCACCACAGCTCTTCTCAAGCCAATGCAATGCCACTGAAACATTCTGAACAGCCTTGTTTAATCCAGCTCCTGCCTCCTTCTCGAGCTAGGTGGAGGAAGTCTTACTTCCTCCCTCTTTGTCAAACTGGCATTCTTTCAAATTCCTGAATGTACCCTGAGCCCTGGCACCTCAGGACCACTATACATGTTTTCCCTCTAATGCTTTTCTCCCCAGTCCTATATTTCCCTTCCTATGCATGATCTCCAAGAACTCAGCTCAAAGTCACTTATTCAGCAAAACCATCCTGTAATCCTGATATATACTTATAAAACATCATACATTTTTCTATTGAAATGGTCGCAGTTTTTGGTTGTAAATGTGTTGTGTGATTATTCGATTAGTGTCTGTCTCTCCCATTAAACCATAAGTGACTTTAAATGTGTGATTTGCCCAACATTTTATTTTCATTATCTAACAGAGTGCCTGGGACCCAGTAAGTGCTCACTGATTTAATATATGATTAAACAGTAAGACACAGGCACTTTGGTTTTCCAATGTATTTTATTTTCAATTTTAAGGGCATTGAATATCATCTAATTTATACCACTCTGCTGCCCACTTACCTTCTCCAGAATCATCAAGTTAACACAGAGCCGATAGGATAAACTTACAAATCCTTTGACCTGGCAGACATAAATCTCTTAAAACATGGCTACCTTTTAAAACTTATTTCATACTCTAACTCTCTATAAACCCTCTGCCTTTGCCATGTTGATTTACCCTTTATCTCTCAAAGGTATCACATATTCTTCTATTTCAGCATGTCTGTGCTTCAGGTCCCTTCAGCTCGACAAAGTCTTACCTAAGGGGAATGTTAATTGTCTAATACTGTGTGTATGTGTGTTTGTGTTTGTGTGTGTGTGTGTGTGTATATATATATAACTGTATAACTATATATAATAAACTATATATATAATTATACATATATAGTTGAGAATTTGCTGTTTACTGTCATGCATACTTTCATATCTTCATGTATCTATGTCTTTTACAACTAGATTTAAAATTATCACCCATATGAAAAAGTTTTTTCCATGAAATCATATTTTTAATAAGGATTTGCAAAAACCTTATTGATTAATTGACGGATGGATTGGAATTTAGAAATTAAGGATTGAACTAAGGAATTATAAAAAATAGTCTTGGGCAAATGTAAGTTCAATGATTTCATGTGATGTCTTAGTCGATGTAATTCAAAAACAATTTGTAATATCAAGTTAAGATTTCAGAAAGTTTTAATTTTTCTGATCAGTAACCACAAAGCATTCATATAGAGATGGTGATCTGATTAAAACAGTGATTTTCCAGGACTGATCTAGCAATAACACGGATTTATTCAGTAATTCAACAAATAAATCTGTTATGTTCCAGACAAAGGATTAACTATGATGTGAAAGTTTGTGAAGATGGGCAGGGTCTGGGTCTCTAAGAATTTTCAGAATTAAGGATGATTAATATTAATTTTCAGTCTACAATGTCATGGGGCAAAGGCTGCAGAAATTCTGGTAAGAGTTGATTATTATCGGACTGATATAGAATTATACTGTGAAGATGTTGACTATGAGCTAGAGACTGCAAAGAGAGATTGGCAAGACTTAGACACTGATTATAGAGATTTTATTCACAAAGGGCTCCACACAGTATATGAATCAAATTTGCCTGAGATACTTATTGAAATGCAGATTTCCAGGGCCTAACTCAGCCTTACTGAATCAAAATCTCTATGAGCTGATGGCAGACATCAAGCCATTTAAGATAGATATAAAGTATTTAACCTGAGGATTAAAAACAGTATTTAAAGATAAGCTAGGAAGTTAGGTTT
The DNA here is from genome assembly GCA_003697995.1 of Taxidea taxus jeffersonii. NCBI lineage: Eukaryota > Metazoa > Chordata > Mammalia > Carnivora > Mustelidae > Taxidea > Taxidea taxus. The sequence goes on along the minus strand of RCUC01156903.1, from coordinate 5,233 downwards.
CTATGTTTGTGGGAAATGTGACTAGAATATTCTACAAATTACTGGAGATGTAAGGCCGACAATTTGGGGGGGGCGTGAAAAAAACCATTTAAGCAAATAATTTATTTAGCTTCTATGTAATTTGAATTTATTTTTTACAAATAATCACTTTCCGAGTTTGTAACATTTATCTCACATATGACTGGCTGTCCATAAGTATTCATTGACCTAGCATCTTACATTACAAGTCTTATAATCTTCAGTTATATTTTTGTGAATGATTGTAGTAACATTAAATATTTAATATACTTTAATGACTCAGTTTACCTATTGCATTATTTTCATGAAATTCCCTAATTTTTATTTTTCATATTTTATGCAGTTGTTTACAGTTCTCTTAAATGGGCATAAAGGATTGCAAACATTCAGCATCTGGTTTTATGTTGTTGATTCTTCTAAAATAAAGCATTTGTACTAAGAGCTAAAGTTATATTTTTCCATTTTATTTATCATTGTGTACATTTATTTTCTGAATACTTTATGCTGTTACATTTCAATATTTTAGTCTTAGTTTAAAGCAGCCAAATTCCAACATCAACTTGCTTATTTTTCTAATGAAGAATTGTTTCAAAAATAAATTAGAAGACTTCTCTAGCAGACAAAAGTGGTCAAAATTCTAATTTATCCTGTTATGAATTTTATATTTTAATATATAAAAATATATATTTTTATGATATTTCTTATGAAAGATTAGGTGTTATGAGGTATAAGACATGGACCCTAAATGAATACATTAATATATATGCATGATGGAGTCATCGTCATGTGCTCTAGAAATACACAGTTGAATATCATTATGATCCCTGCCCCCAAGCAGTTGTGGTTTACCAGAAAGAGATTTATATTTAAGGTCAAAGATCTAGTGTCTACCATAAATGTATCATTGTCAGCAAAATTGGTATTATATTTTAAAATTTTATTTGGGCAATATGATGTGTTGATTATCATTTCAATCACCTTTAACTATTGCTGCCCCATCAATTTCTTTTCTAATTGCTTAATATTCTTTATCACTGAACTATTGAAGTTACATAAGTGGATTTATCATTTTCCTAAGCTCCTTAAATCTATTTTTATTTACCTGCATAACAAAAACATGCATATTAAAAAGTGTGGTAAATAAGAAAGCAATAATGGCATTTACTTAATTTGCATTACATAATATATTCTTTATGCATTGCCTTTAATCTCATTGTGAATTAAATTTTTTCACTTGAAGAAGTAATACTTGAAAAATTATCATTTTAAATTTTATACGGATATAATTGATTATAATTTTAGATTCTGGATTAACCAGTGGTCATTATGCATGCTCTTATAATTATACCATGAAAAATCATAAGTTAAAAATAAGGAAATTTAATCATCTAATTGGTTCATGAATACAATTTCAGTTAAAAAATTTACATTTATACTTGTTAAAAATCTTGCCCTTTTATTTATGCTTCTCTTTTATATTTGTCCATACTAAAATGACTCATACTGTGATAGTATTTACGTGTCCTGAATGATCTATACCTAACAATTTTGAAGTAACTCCTTTGAGTAAGATAATATGGGTTAAGAGGTTGTTTTCCAGTATGCTGAGCCTAAATTACAGCAATAGCATACACCAAGAAGCTGATGGGAATAAAGAGAAGGGAGATTGACTAAATTGCCCATTAGCTCTAAAAAAAAAATTAAGCTATTTTCATTTGGAGAATTACTTTGCTCCTTGTGGAAAAAAAAAAAAAAAAACATAGAATTTTGAGGCAGACTGACCAGACCTACATTTGCTTTCTAACATTTTTTAGTTGTGAAACTCTGGGAGAGCTACTCAAGCTTTCTGATACATAATTTACTTAATAGAAAAATGAAGATATCAAAACCTGAGAGTTTCCGGGCACATAATAAAATTGATACATATATTCCCCTGCACACTAGAATCAGAATCATTCACGCATCTTTTTCTGTATTATCTCTTAATAGAGGCTCACCCATTTCATAGCTATCTTCTGCATGCCAGTGGCTCCCAGATATATATCTTTAAATGTTGCATTTATTACATTATAATTTTCTAAAAAATGAATTTAATAATCTCATATAAGTATAAAGTAAACACATACCAAAGATCTTGTTTAATTCACTAATTGACGACAGGATGTTGAAATTTGTCCAAAGAACATGTGCCAAAATATCTATCGGTGTGTGTTTAAATATGTGTACATGCATGGATATATAATATGCAGTTTAATAAAGGAATGTTAGGAAAAAATTTCTGAGTTAGAGACAAAACTGGTTAGTGTCTTATAGGGCAAGAAACTATAACCTTTTTTTCTATTCCACCAGACAGAAATTATATTCATATATACTCACCAATAACAAAAACAAATCTGCAAGTTAGCCTCTAACCCTACAATACAGTTGAGAAATGGCCTAGTTCATAGAAAGACTTATGAAAGAACCCAAAGTCATCTCTTTTTTCTGTTTCCAAGTATATATATGTATATATGTGTAGTTTATATGTATATATACACACATAAATGTAATTTTGTATTATGTAACAATAATATATAATTATAATATATTATAAATATATGTAACACTTTTTTTTTACCAAGTTGACATTTCCGCTGGGTGTCTACTAGTGCATCATAGTAAACCTATCTGAAACATTCACATACCTTCAACCAGTTCATTCTTTTTTATATTGGAAAATAATACTATCATCTCTCCATATAATAAAGCCTCAACTCTAAACATTGTCACATCATGTCTTGCTTTCAGTACTTATAATCTGTATTACAAATGTATCTATTTTGCACAAATTTCCATTAGTGCTTCTATTCCATGATACCACTGTCTTTCATCTATACCCCTGTTGTGGTTGCCAGGTCACCATTGCTTCCAACCGTAACTCTTTACAATCCATTTTCCTAACACATGCCACTAAACCATGCAATGGATACCCATTACACTTAGATACAAAATTATTACTCTGGTCTACAAGGTTCTGTGATATTACTGTGGTCTACAAGGCTCTGGACTAACTTGCCAATTTACCTCATACTATTCCCTGCTATATACTCATTGTCCTTCAGCCATATTGATCTTCCTGCTTCCTGAATTCTCCAAGCCCTTGTCCACTTTGACAGTAGTTTATCCCTCTTTTCATAATGCTCATCCCAGAATCATCTTCTTTTATTTAGATCTGTGCTTAAATATAACCCCTCACAAGAGGCTACCTTGATCACTGAATTTATTTTATTTTTTGTTTTATCATTATTTTTAAAATTTTTATTTATTTGAGAGAGGGAGAGAAAGAGAGAGCATGAGCAGGGTGGAAGGAGAGCAGAGGGAGAAACAGACTCCCCCATGAGCACAGAGCCAGACTTGGGGCATCCCGGGCCCCTGAAATCACAACCAGAGCCGAAGTCAGACGCATGAGCCACCCAAGGCATCCAGTCACTGAATTTGAATGAAGACTTCTCCATTACTCTGTATCATGCCATCCCACTTTATTTTCTTCAAAGTGTAACATAAATTCTTACTAGTTGGCCCTGTTTCTGCTGGACTATAAACCCCTTAAGAACAGTTATTTATTTGTCTGATTCAGCACAGTGTCCTCAATATCCAAAAAAGGCCCAGATACATGGTAAGCACTCAAAACATTATTTGTAAAAAAAATAATAATAATAATAGTAATGATAATGATAATTTTAAAAATGAATGAAAAACACACATGAAGTGCAGGATAAGCTAAGCTCTCAACAAAAGTGAGTTTCTTACAGAAAATGGTTGGATCCACCAATAACTAAATTCACTTATTTATTTTTCCTAGTTCTAGCTATGGCTAAAATTGTAACTAAATTCAAATATATTGTCAGAACCTGTAGATCACTTTCTCAGTGACTATTTGTGACAATGCAGTTTAGAATTTATTCAAGAAATAGTCTATGTCATATAAGTATTGCTTTATGGTAGTAAATGTAACATTCTGTATAAATATGAATTCCAAGAACTTACCTTTTTCTTTTCAACATGCCTTGATAACAGCATTTCTACATCACTAAAATGTTTTTGTTTACATCATCAGAATCCATTCTTTACTATAAAGGTCACGCTCAGAAAAAGGAAGGACACTCACCGTAAGAACAGAGCATTGACAGTGTTTTGACTTTTGAATGACAATTTTAGGGATATCTACCAGTCTGCTTTGTAACCAAATATGTGAAGTGGGATCTAAACTGAGGCTGCCTCAGAGGATTCAACAATGTCTGTTTTCTGCTTTTGTAGGGTTATATTTCCATGATTTATCTCATGGACAATTTATGAAGTATTTTATTTTGTTATACTTGCCTAACGTGTATCGATATACTAATTTGATGACATATCCCTTCCCTCTCCCCCCTCCTCCCCACAATGGTCTGAACATTAGCAAATTCAAGAGATTCCCTCCAGGAGTAGGAGAACTAAAGGTCATGTACTTGTTGGATTTACAGCTGTTTGTACTAAGAGAGGGCAATTCATTTTTTTATTCTTTGCTTTTAATGCCAGATAGCCTATGACCCTATGGCATTCTCCAGCACCTTAAGGGCCGTGCAGTGTCAAAGAGTTAGTTTTACAATTAGTAGTGCAGATTAAAATCTGTGGAGTAGAAAATACAATGTTTGTACTGTCAGGGTCAGGGTATAGTATCTTTAGCAGGACTGAAAAGTGATCTGATCTAGATTAGACACATTAGCAAATCACTAAAAAATCCCTGGGAGACTGAAAAGAACAAAGAATGAAAACAAGGGGCTGACTTGAAAGTTCTACATACTGATCATTTTTTGTTTGTTTATTAAGGAAAAGACTGGGAACATGTATGTATGTATGTATGTGTGGGTGGGGGTTAATGTAAATGCATTTGTCAACATAGACATTCAATCATTTGAACATACATTTAGGCACTAGAACACTAGATATTTAATGGCCACTCACTAAATCCCTAAATACTTTCTGAATGCATGTTATGGGAATAAGAGATGTATTTCTAAGTAGGGTAGTCCTGTGGGATCTACCATTCCACAAGAGGAACCCACGTAAAAACCTGGAAACAGGGGCACCTGAATGGCTCAGTCGGTTAAGCATCTGCCTTTGGCTCAGGTCATGATCACAGGTTCTTGGGTTCAAGCCCTTCCTCATGCTTCCTGCTGTGCAGGGAGTCTGCTTT